>CAUYSK010033641.1:0-10255 GCA_963575035.1 Avahi laniger | reverse complement strand
TTTTTTTTTCAGTTGTCCAGCTAATTTCTTTCTATTTTTTCAGTAGAGATGGGGTCTTGCTCTTGCTCAGGCTGGTCTCGAGCTCCTGACTTCAAGGGATCCTCCCGCCTCGGCCTCCCAGAGTGCTAGGACTACAGGCGTGAGCCACCACGCCTGGCCTATGTTATTAGTTTCTTTAACCGCATCTAGAATTCTGGTAAATATACTTGTATTATCACCATCCACTTCATGAAGATATCTGAAGTCTCAGCCACATAAGGATTTCGATGAAACATCTGAAAATATGGTGTGTTTTTAGTAGGCTCCAAGTGAGTTACGTTGAAGGCAATGAAACAGCTGACAGGTGATCATCCCAGTTGTTTGGGTCCTCAGCACAGTGCTGGAGAGAAACGTTTTGGCTGTGTGAGGTATACTTTCAGTTGGGTTAACAGTTCCAGAGGTGTGAGAAACTACAATTTGTTTCGTGCCAAACAACCCATACAGTTCTACATTAATCTGTTGAATGAATTCATCTCTTTGGTCCATTATTATTTTCTGAAGAGATCCATATAAGAAAAATACATTGATAATAGCTTTAGAAATCTCTGATGCTGAAACATCACAGAGAGGCAAAATCACAATCAATTTTGTGAACAAATCTGTCATGATTACAGCATATACATGACTCTTGTTGCTTGTGTGAAAAGGTCCCATCAGATCCACAGTAACTGTACTCCATAGATTTTTCACCTTGAGAATATGCTGTGTAGGAGCTAGAATGACTGTGTTTTTGTCACGTGGCAACACTGGCAATCATCCACTGTTTGACATCGCTGGTCACAGAAGTCCAGCAGTAACTGGATTCCACTAGCGTGAGGGTCCTGGATATGCCATCATGAGCTCCAGTGTCACTGTCATGGCATTCTCTTAGGACTTACTTTCTTTCCCTCTTCTGAAACAATTACCAAATGATTTTGTTTTCTGTCTTTTCCAACATAAAACAGCTTTTTTTCTTTGAAGACAAATTTTTTTGCTGCTCTTCATATGCCACTTCTCTCACCTGGCAGTGTAGTTGGATGATATTCACCAGTTTGTTCGTAATATGTAATCTGTTTAAAATTTTAATCTTAAACAGATTGCATATTATAAAAGAGGCTGGTTTTTTTTTTTTTTTTTTGGAGACAGACACTCTGTTGCCCGGGCTAGAGTACTATGGCGTCAGCCTAGCTCACAGCAACCTCAAACTGGGCTCAAGCGATCCTCCTGCCTCAGCCTCCCAGGTAGCTGGGACTACAGGCATACGCCACCATGCCCGGCCAATTTTTTTCTATATATTTTTAGTTGTCCAGCTAATTTCTATGTTTAGTAGAGACGGGGTCTGTCTCTTGCTCAGGCTGGTCTCAAACTCCTGACCTCAAGCGATCTTCCTGCCTCAGCCTCCCAGAGTGGTAGGATTACAGGCGTGAACCACTGCGGAGGCTGGTGTTTTTTAATGAACTAACCCAGCTCCCTAATATGGGACACCAAGTGCCCCAAGGCCAGCAGCAGACCTGGGAGAATCTCTGGAAAAGTCAAGGGATGGTTGCACTGGGAATGTGCCTGTCTGACCTCCAGCCTCTAGCTCTAGGAGAAGGCCTGCAAATACCCTACAGCAAGACGGTAAGCCAGGAGCCACGTTTATGTCTGCCAAGAGGAGGGATAAGAAAGGTTTGTCTCTGTTTTTAAATTCTACAGTTTTAAGACAAGATCCCTTACCAGAGAATGATTTGAGCCCTGAAAGGTTTCCTACTAAGTTTGTACTTCTATTTGCAGGGTGTTTAATGGGTTGGTCTGAAAACACTCTGTAGGAAAACACAATTTGCCTTGAGACTTATCGAGCTCCTCCTACAGCTCGAGGCCAAGCAGGAAAGCCCAGCCTAGTCTGTGGTAAGAGATAGATGCTCCTGCCAGAGCCCTGCATCCTGACTCGATGACTGTGCACAAGGCAGTGGCTGGCCTTTGAAACACACTCTGTCTCTTTCACATCCAAGATGGACACGTGCACAAACTTACTCCTTTACCCTCACATTTCAGCATCTGAGAAAGGATGGTAATTTCTAACCTTTAGCTTGTAACTGAAATGTTATTTTTTGGTCTCCTTCTGATGAAACTTTTCTGTACACCCTGCTTTCCCTTGTCCCCCAGGGCCAGGGTTCCTACCATAGCTATTATTAGGACACTGCATGACCCCCAAAATCTACGTGAGCTCCAAAGGCCTCCCTTGAAATTTCGAACAAAAGTTTATGCACAGGTGCATTTTTATGGATATAGGGCCCATAAATCTCAGGATATTCAGAAGCATCCTTGGGTCCAACCCTGCTCTGAACAGTCAGCAGTGTGCGGGCCACCAAGGACCATCTGGCCTTGGAGAGCATTCCACAATCTGAGCCTCTTAAGCCGTACCACAGGCTCTCTTAACTCAGAGAACCATTCAACAAATCACTTCTTCACACCCCATGGAATCTACATGTTATTGCTGTCTACTGTCACTACTCCTATCTACACATTCCTTCGACCACTAGTGGATGAGCCGCCGCCACATGCTGGACGCAAGGCCTGTGTTACAGAAAGTGAAGGGGTAGAGGTGCCCTTCTGGGGGACACAACCCAACAGTCACACAGATGAGTAAGATGCTGTCACTAAGGTCACTGAGCTCCACAGGGAGACACAGGTGCTTGGGCAGGTGGGCTGGCCTCCTGAGGGACTCACACTCCCAGCCTATATTCAGAGACACTCAGGTCTCAGGGGACAAGGACACAAGGCTACCTCAGCCACATTATAACCCTGGCTAAAAAAAAATCCCACCTTGATCTCAAAACTCATTAAGTCTCACAGCTTCTGGTCTTTCAGTTCTGCTCTGAGAAAACTCTCTCAGGGATCTAGCAGAAAGTCCCCGTCAGGTCTACGACCACACCAACCCGAACGCACCCACTCTCATCTGATTTTGGGAGCTAAGCAGGTTAGGCCTGGTTAATGCTTGGATGGGAGAAAGTCACTGTCGGGAGAAAGGGGCTCTGTATTTTATGCCACCTGATCAATAATGTAAACTCAGCCTCCCCTGCTTAGCACAGAGGTGCAGTCCATCCTGCAGCAGCAGCAGCAGACCAGGCCCTCAAGGCCCACTGCAGACCTGGTGGTACAAAGAGAGAGAGGAAGCCACAGGCCAGAGGGGTCCCAGACGGATGCAGAGCTGGGCAGTACCAGGCAGGGGTGGGGCACAGGGAGCACACCACTTGCCAGGACCTCTACCAGAGGAGCACGGCGCCCAGCACAGCTCCAAAAGTCTCCTGACCCAGGACTGGTGGGGGTGGGAGTTCACCTAGAGAGAAAAGGCGGCCCTGCTGGGCAATAGCACACAGAATGCCTTTCACCAAAAACTCAGATTCCTGTCCTTCCAATGAGTGCCCACTAGGTGGCGCCGGGCTGCCTTCAGCTCTGAGCTGCTGGGCAGTTGGGCAGATCATGCAACACAGTCCAAAACCTTGTTTCCTTCTAACTTTCCAACACAATTCAAAACTAAGAAATCGCAGCCCGTTCTTTCATTAGAAATACAAAGTCAATGGTCTGCTTTTCATTTTTTCTATTTTTTTAAGAGACAGGGACTCGCCATGTTGCCCAGGCTGGACTTGCACTCCAGGGCTCAAGTGATCCTCCTGCCTCAGCCTCTCGAGCAGCTGGGACTAGAGGCGCTCGCCACCATGCCTGGCTTGCTGCTTCTTTTAATTCCAGGTTAGTCTGATTTTGCTTGCAGTCTAATCCCAGTTAAGGAATGCAGATTCCCACTCAGAATAGGCAACAATTTCCAAAGAGGAGATTTCTGATACCAGCCAACTCAAGACCAGAGGACAGTAATTCTCTCACCACAGAGAAAACATCAGTGTGGTAACATGGAATACAAAGACAGGGGCAGACTCCACAACCACAAAGGTCCTATCCTGGGTCAGGATTAGGGCTACATCAAATTCTCCAGAGCGGGAGGGGCCAGAAACCAAAGCAATCACTGGGTAAGGGCTGTTTCTGGCTGCTCTGATACTCTCTAACACCTGGGAAGACTGAGACCCAGAGGTCGCCAAGAAACAAGCAAAATATTAGTTGCAACTTACATTACACAAGACGAATCTCCCTCCTACATTAAGGGGCCTTATATTTCTCAATAGAAAAGTGAATGAGGGACCTGAGCAGAGAGCCCACAGAAATACAGAGGGCTCAAATAACTTGAAGAGATGTACAACTGCACTAAGATAAAGCTGGACTGAGATGTATCGTTTTCCACTATTGCACTGGCTGAAACCCACCAGCTCACCAAGGCCCTGTGCTGGCAAAGCTGGGGCATCTTGTGTGCTGCTGGTGGGAGCAGAGAGAGGCACAAACCCCACAGAGAGAAGCAAAACATCGCAAGTGCAGTTTACCCATTTGTGATGCTTTCAGGAATTCATCTTACGGATACAGAAGTGCACAAACAAACACACACATGCAAATGGTTACCAGTAGAAGGCTGGAACCAACTACATAGTGGGGAGTGGGGGTAGCTAACTCTGCAGCCAGAAACAGAATGAAAAGTCTGTATGTAACAACACAGACAGAAGTCAATGCTGCACTTTCGCACCGTGAAAGTGAAGGACAAAACAGCACATGTAGTGTGCTACTGCCGTGTACAGAGAACCACAGATCTGCATCTGCCTGTGTGTGAGGAATGACAGGTGACACACGGCTGCCTGCTGGACGCATCCTGCCACCAGGGTGGGGACCTGCTGGGGGCACAGCAGTAAGGATGTAAGGCACTCTGACTTTCAAACTTAGTATGTCACTTTTTCGAAAGCTGAAGTTAAAAAAAAAGAAAAAGAATCTCTGGGAGGCCGAGGCAGGCAGATTGTTTGAGCTCAGGAGTTCGAAACCAGCCTGAGCAAGAGCGAGACCCCGTCTCTACTAAAAATAGAAAGAAATTATTTGGACAACTAAAAATATATAGAAAAAATTAGCCAGGCATGGTGGCACATGCCTGTAGTCCCAGCTACTCGGGAGGCTGAGGCAGGAGGATCGCTTGAGCCCAGGAGTTTGAGGTTGCCGTGAGCTAGGCTGACGCCACGGCACTCACTGTAGCCCGGGCAAAAGAGTGAGACTCTGTCTCAAAGAAAAAAAAAAGAAAAAGAAAATTAACAAAATGTTAATTGTGATCATCCCTGGGTATAGGATTATAGATGACTTTTACTTTATATTTTTCTAAATTTTCTAAATGTTTATAATGAACATGCATTGTTGGTAAAAATCAGAAAAAATATTTACAATTTTTTTAAAGAAAGAAATGATCCTGTATAAAACGTCGCTGCTCACACCCCACTGGGTCACAGACACTGGAGCTCGCCTGCCCCGCTCTCAGGTCAGGCCCACCTCAAGAAGAATCCACAGGGAGCAAGGAGTCTGCCAGGAGGGAGCGAAGGCCCAAGAAGGCCCCAGCAGGGGCACTGACCTGAACACACAGTAAAGGAGAATGCAGGAAAATAGGAGAACCGGAAGGAGGGAAAGAAGGCTGGAAGAAGCAGAAAGAGGCCCAAGGTAGCAGGGGAGGCCCAGAAGGAAAGGCCATGCCAATACCGAGGAGAAAGACCTGCACTAGACATGCTGTCTGCCCCTCAATGTTCCTGGTGCTATGTGGTGCCCTCTGCTGTGACAAGGCACTATGTGAATGGGCCCTTGAGCTACAGGGGCGGGAAAGGTCCTTGTCCCCAGCTGTAGCTTCAGGGCCAGGGAGGAGCCGAAACTAGCACAGGACCCAGGGCTACAGGGCAGTGGTCACACAGACGCTCTCAATAAGCAAAGGATGTCTTTGCTCGTCCAGATTTAACAGAGCTGATGCTCAGCTACCAATACAGTCAGAACAATTGTGAGGCTTCATCATGCCCACAATGCCTGCTGCCCTCATGTATTCAGTGTCCCAAACCCCAACTCCTCCAGAGCAGCAAGTAGCACAGCCAACCCCAGCTCCACCCATTGGGCCTCAGTTCCCTCATAGGTGAAAAGTGGGGTTAGTGACAACCACCTCAGGAAGGTGGACCCAGAACTTGGTACTGTGGCATTCTCAATAAAATGTCACTTGGTGTTTGATGATTCAAAAATACTTTCAGAGTCTCGTGCATAAATTTAGGTTCACTTTTCTATTTTAAGAGGAATCCGGAGGTGACTGCCCCAGCTGAGTGCACTCCTCTCAGCAAAGGGGCTGGGACTTAGAAAACAGCCACCAAAATTACTTCTCTCAAGAGCAGCCACACAACCGTCCCTTCCCAGTCCTCTCTCACCCCAATCTCAGCAGAGCTCTGATGCCCGCACACCAAGAGGACAGCGTCCAGCAAAGGAAGCCCACCTGTGGAAGGCTAGCCCACGAGGAGGTTCAATGAACATGCTCACTGGGCTTACCTGTCATAAGCTTCCTTGAGGTCCCTGGCCAGCTTGCACTTGGGCAGGATGTGATGGAATGGGGACTGGGGACCTTCATTTCCTGCAAGAATCACACATATCACAAAAGAATTTAAAGCTTCAAAAACAAGGAAACTTTTATAGGCCGGATAGGGAATATTTTTAAAAACCAGTTTAACTTAAAAAGAATTTTAAGTGACTTTAAATCAAACATCAGGAAATTTCTCACTTGTTTTCATAAAATCTATGCATCAATTCGAACTACAATTAGACTTAGGCTGCTTTGTTCAACTACCTTGATCTGGAACATTTGTATTTACACTTTACCCTGGCCCTCCCCACCTGCAGTCACAGCACCGCTGAGCAAACCATCTCATGGGCCCCTCCCTGGGCTTCTCCCTCAGACCACCAAACCCTGTCTCTGTCTCAGCGATCAGGTGTTCCCTTGACACATCCCACTTCTGCCCATCAAATGTGTCTGCTAATGCGATTTATGACTGAACTCTTTTGTTAATCCTTTTTCATAAGCTGAATTTTTTAACTTTCTGTGATAAAGTCACAGACTCTAAAAGAGAAAGTTTAAAAAAATAAAACTTCTGGATTGTTATTATCACAATTATAATTAGTACATAATTGGCCAAAACAGAAATGTACTGCAAATTTTGGCAGCTAATTGTCAAACATAAAAAGTAACTTTTGACTGAAAATGCAGCTAAATCAGACAAGGATGTTCTTTTTTTGTTGTTAATATACACATGACAATCAATACTTTTATTGCTAAAACAACTAGATCTGACTTCAATTTTATTCCTAGTTTTTTTGTGGGTTTTTTTTTTTTTTCTTTGAGACAGAGTCTTGCTCCTTCGCTCCAGGAGGGTACAGTGGCATCATCGTAGCTCACAGCAACCTCAAACTCCTGGGCTCCAGTGATTCTCCTGCCTCAGCCTCCTGGGTAGGTGGACTACAGGCATGTGCCACTGCATCCAGCTAAATTTTCTACTTCTAGTAGAGATGGGTCTTGCTGTTGCTCACGCTGGTCTCAAACTCCTGACCTCAAGCGATCCTCCCACCTCGGCCTCCTAGAGTGCTAGGATTACAGATGCTAGTTTGCTCTTTTATAATTGAGATGCTAACCAAAGAAAACAGAGCTGGAGGGTTTGTTATAGGTGTCCCTCCATGCTTTGAAATCTTGACGGCATGCCAAAAATCATACAGTAATCAGCAAACATTATTTTTAATAATTGGTTAGTTGATAACTCGATTAGGTCATCCTTCAATTTGGTTAAAATTAAAGAACTGGAAACCGCCCACCTCACCATGTGCATTTGCCCATCGGCCCCTACCTGGGTCCTCCTGCCCCAGGGCAACATGTCTAGCAGGACCAGGGCCAGACAGAGGTGCCTATCTTATGTGAAGAGTAACCACAGCATGGTGTGGAGGAGAAAAGGAGAAAGTTTCCAGTTGGGAAATCAATTTCAGCACATCCATCCAGGAAAGCAGATCTACAAATGTGTCCCTTGAGGAGTCTTCCTGTATCCCCCAGGCATAATCAGTCCAGAGTGAAGATAATGTACCTCTCTAAGCCTCAGTTTCCACATCTGCAAATAGGGATGATCATGGTCAACACCTCACAAAGCTGTTGTGAGGACATCCTTTCCAATGCCCAGCTCACCAAAGCTGATGCCATCACCAGCTCCTGACTTGCTGTTGGTATTGGGGTGGGAGAGGCCCCACCAACATCTACACAGTGGACACTAACCGGCAGCTCCTCCGCAGGGACCCACACTGCAGAGAGGCCATCAGCCAGCCCAGCCCCTTCCCATCATGCCCCACCGAACTCACCATCAGCCATGGCAGACACCTCATCCTGCAGTGCCAGTATCAGCTTGGCCTCCCGAGTGAGGTACTGGCAGCGGCGCTCCTCATGCTGTAGTACGGTGGCGATGCGCCGGGACAGGCTATGCAGACAGTTTATCACTGACGGGTCTGCGTTTGCCTGTGGGAGAGAGGCCATACTCAGACTCAAGAGTACACACAGGGAATGGCTCGACGCAGTTGAAACGGAGCTAATACGTGTGCACAGCAAAAACTCAAAAGAAACTTTCTCCACTCTTTTTCCCCAGGTTCCCCTTCAGGGGCCACTGCTGCCCCCAGTTTCCTGAGTCCCCTCCAGGGCCCACCCACAGAAACACCAACTGCCAGCCCCTATCCTCTATTCTTAGGGATGGTCACCTGGATGGGAGCACAGAGATGGTTCTGTGGGGGATACCCTGTGGGAGACACAGACATTTCCACTGCGCCAGGGCTGTACAGAAAGGCAGGGTGCAGCTGAGGGCACAGATCCTGCCTGCCTACCCGCTGTGGGACCACAAGTCACAAGTCCTCATCTGAGAAACACAGCAATGCACTTCCCTCACCAAGGACTAAGTGGAGGGAATTAGACACATAAAACATTCAGAACAGAGCCTGCCCTGGGCAAAAACCCTGGAAGTGTTTGTGGTCGTCACTGTACTGCTGACTACCAGTGGACATGATCAGCCTATAATATGTAAGAATATAGCCGGGCACAGTGGCTCATGCCTGTAATCCCAGCACTCTGGGAGGCTGAGGCAGGAGGATTGCTTGAGCTCAGGAATTCAAAATCAGCCAGAGCAAGAACGAGACCCTGTCTCTACCAAAAATAGAAAAATCAGCCAGGCATGGTGGTGCCAGCCTGTAGTCCTAGCTACTTGGGAGGGTGAGGAAGGAGGATCACTTGAGCCCAGGAATTTAAAGTAGCAGTGAACTATGATGACATCACTGCACTCTAGCCTGGGCGACAGAGTGAGACTCTGTCTCAAAAAAAAAAAAAAAGGGTAAGAATTCAGTCACAACAGGCCACATCATTACAGGGGTGCACAGAGCAATAACAGAAGCACTATGCTAGTTGTTCACCGCATACTTTCTGTTCTCAAGGATGAGCAGTTCTTCCCAGCAGGAATGACATTGGTTAACTAGAGAGCCAGCAGGCCCCAGGCCCACGTCCCTGCCCCAGCACTCATGCTGACCGGGTCAAAGGAGGGTGCAGGAGGCTCTCAGGAACAAGACGGGCCCTCGCCCCTCCTTATCCTATCAAGGGCCAGAGAGCCAAGCAAACGCATCTGCCAAAGCCAAGGGTGGAGCGTGCAGCTGTGGGGTCTGTGAAAGCACTTGAGGGAGCAGATAACAGGGTAAGTCATGACTCGGTGCTTCTGGAGGCCAAGAGGGCTGCTGAGTCATCTCTGGGGGTGGAGATGGGACAAGGTAGAGGGATGAATGGTGCTGCTGATTACAAACCCTGGCGCTGCCTCCCCTCCTGTTTATCTGGCAGGCAGGGCCATGCCCAAAGGGTTCGCAGCCAGACTTTTGGGCCAAAACCTGACCCAGAGAGTAAACACTTTCTTCACCTGGATTTGGAGAGGTTTTCCATATTCTCAGCAGATCCCATGTTCACAAACAAAACTCACACCTGCGCTGACTTACAACAAAGCGGCATGCCCTCCCTGCCCCTCCTTGTCAAGGTCATCCCCTCGACAGTGTGCCCAGAACTGGAGGGCCGGCTTATAGGGTATATGCAATTGCCTCAAAACAAAATACATATTTGGAAGAATCTGTATAAAAATACTCCCACTAGCAAAGCAGGGAGGAGGAGGAGAATGAATGATTATTCCCTTGAAGACGTAATCAAGTCACACCTGAGAGCCTGACCCTCTGCTGAAGGCTGGGCGGGGGGGGGGGGGGGGGGGGGGGGGGGGGGGGGGGGGGGGGGGGGGGGGGGGGGGGGGGGGGGGGGGGGGGGGGGGGGGGG
>CAUYSK010033639.1:0-19282 GCA_963575035.1 Avahi laniger | reverse complement strand
CAGCACCTTTCTAAACATTCTCTCTGCCTTCGGTTTGCCTCTAAGCCCTTTCATCTATTTATCCACCACGCTCCACAGTGAAACAGAGACCCAAGCATGCTCTTCCTCTACTCAGAATTGTGCCTGCAGAATTGAGTCCCAACTCTTCGTCCCTCTGCTGGGTTGTACCTGTCTGTCCGACTTGACTTCCTCTTGCTCCCTGGCACAGATACTACGGTAAATGAGAGAGGGCTGTTTCCCTAGGCTTCAAGCTTATCTTCTATGCTTCTGCTCATACTCCTTCCTCCATCTGAAATATGCTTTTGGCCACACGCCTACCTTGAAAATCCCACCCACCCTCCATATTTAACTCAAATGCCACTTTCTGTTCTATTGCTGTTATTTATCTTTTTGAGACTTCCATTCTACTCGATAGCACTTTATAACGCTCATCACATCCCCTGTGTCTTTTTGTTGTTTGTATACGTATCTTGTTTCCCCAGCTCAACAGAAAACTCCACAAGGAAAAGAGCAACAATTCCACCTGAATTTCCTTGAGTGCCTAAACTCACAACAGAGTGTCAATAAATGCACATTAAGCTGAATTAGGTCACCGTTTCACCTAATAGCATCCTACGTCTGCCTGGCTTTGGAACTCTGTTTCCCCATATTACCAAGTAAGGAAAATCTGAAAATAAAAGGCAGCATGATTTCATGGAAAGAACACTAGAGCAAGAATGAGGAGCCCCAAGGCTGGATCCCCTGGTCTGCTACTTGTCACTGGCATGACATCGCCTAAATCACAATTTGTTTCCTAATTTATAATATGAGAATACCAACATCCTTTCTGGTAAGCAGGAGGCATCTTACCAACTGGAAAGTGCTGTGTGAGTGTCAACAACCATCGTCACTCCACAACGGACTCCAAAATTGCCAAGGATGATGTCACAAGTCTTAGCTTAAGTAACATGCAGTGTTATGAAAATGAAAAATTTTACATATCAACTAGAGTGACAAAGAGAATTCTAAGGGTGTTTTTTTCCCCCTAAAATAAAAGTACCTGTGAAATTGTTCAAATAAATTTCTTGGCACGAAATTCAAAAGCGTGTACTTTGTTGTTCGTATTCGGTTATTCACATACGCTCCCGAGAACTTTTCATACTCGTCCTTGAAGGGCCAGAGGTGGGGAACAACGATCCGGTGCCTTCCTGCCAGTCTGGGGGTGCGAGAGGTCTTGCCCCCGCAGGCAAGCAGCGAGGAGTAGTTGCAGCGCCTCTCGTCGTCATCCCGGGCGGCACCACCGACGAGCTGCCGCCAGTGGTATCTGGCCCATCGGAGAGGCTCGGTCATGTCCAAGATGCAGTGAGATCCAGGCTGTGCAGGTGACCTGGCAAAACAAACAAACCACACGCTTCCCATAAGCTTCTGCAAAGTCTTAAAGATAGTGAAATTTTAACTTTTTTCTATACCAAATAAATATACGACCCAATGGTTCAACCTGTAAGTGAGAAATTAAACTAGTCTTTGGAACTCCATTGTAACCACATCTTTATTAAAGAAAGCATACACCAAAAAAAAAAAAGCAAGCATACAGCTTCCGCCTCATGAACTACTCATCTGGGCATGTAAGCCAGCGGTCTCCAACCTTTTTGGCACCAGGGACCAGTTTCATGGAAGACACCTTTTCTACAGACTGGTTTGGGGGGGTTGGAGGGTTTGGGGAGATTGGGGGGATGGTTTCAGGATGATTCAAGCGCATTACTTTTGTCGTGCAGTGCAACCTCTCTGCTAATAATCTGTACTTGCAGCCGCTCCCCAGCGCTAGCATCACCGCCTCAGCTCCACCTCAGATCATCAGGCATTAGAGTCTCGTAAGGAGCGCACAACCTACATCTCACACGTGTGCAGTTTACAGTAGGGTTCGTGCTCCCATGAGACTCTAATGCTGCTGATCTGACAGGAGATGGAGCGTGTGCAGTGACGTGAGCCATGGGGAGCGGCCGTAAATACAGACGAAGCTTTCTCTTGCTCACTCACCTGCAGCTCACTTCCTCCTGTGCGGTCCAGTTCCCGAAAAACCATAGACTGGTACCGGTCCACAGCCCAGGGGTTGGGGACTACAGATACAAGCAACTAAAGGCAGCACCTAACAGGCCATTCCATAACCTGAAGCAATCAATTTGGGCTAAATGTGTGCAAGCCTCTTAACGTCTCTGATCATATCTTTTTCCATCTTTGCAATCGTAATAATGCCATGCGTGTCAGGAAATTGTTGTGAGGATTCAGTGAATAACATGTGACTCACTCAGCATAAAACCTGATAGAGGGTAAGCCATCCATTCTGTGCAGATTATAAATACGGCCATAAATTCTTCCTATCTCTGCAAGCACAGCCCTTTGCCCATTAAGAGGTGGCGTCTTTCTCTACTGGTTGAACCTGGGCTTGGCCATGTGCTTTGCCTTGGCTAATGGAACACTCACAAAATGACACAGGCAGAGGCTTGAAAAGTGCTTTCTCACTGGGGCCTGCTCTCTCTTTGCTCTTGGGAGCCTGTAGCCACCACCATGCGCCCCAACTGGTCCGCTTACTGCCGTGGTCTCTGTCAGTACGTGGATGAGACCACTCACTGCCAGCTGACCGCGAACGCGTGAGTGTGCCCAGATGACACAAACTAGAACAGAGATAAGCTGTCCCAGCTGAGCTCAGCCCAAATTGCCGACCCACCAAATTATGCGTCAATAAATGTTACATCACCAAGTTTTGTTGTAAAACACAATTTAACTGATACATAAACCCTTATTTTCCTTATTTCCAAATTTTCCAAGAAATTCAGCCCTACCTGGAATGTGAGCTTGTTAATTAAAAAAAAAAAAAAAAGAGACGAAAAGGAAAAATTTATTAAGAGCATACCATATTCCAAGCACTATTACAAAGCCCTTTATGTGTATTATCTTATTTAATATTAATATTAATTCTATGATGTAGGTATTATTTCTATTTTACAAAAGAGGAAACAAGCTTAGAGAGGTAAAGTAACCTGCTGAAATTCATACGGCTAGTAAGTAGCTAAGGCTGTTTCAAACTAAATCTTTCTGACTCAACAGTTTCTGCTTTTAGCTGTTAATGTGCCTCATTTATCTTTAAATCCAGAAAGCCTGGCACTTAGTAGATACCCAATAAAAGTTCATCTAGGAGGTAACATGCATGTCAGCAAGTGTGTGGAGGGCAAGGTCTGGAGCCCTTGGTTACTATACTTGCTTTATCAAAGCCATTGCATTTACTTATCATCTTGCAGTTCGCTTCAGGAGATCTCGTTCAGCAAATCTTTGGGTGTGTTCTGATTGTCTGAAATGTTAACAAAACTCCCCAGATGAATCTGAGTCAGGTGTCTGTAGACTTCACCTGGAGAAAAATTGGGTTATCTGCTAGACACTACCCTAGGCTACGAATACAGAGATGGTTAAGCCCTAGATCCCATTCTACAGAAGCTCAAGGTCTAGGTGAGGGAATGGAATGCAAATACACAGATGCAACTATACATTGACCTTTCACATTCTTAGGCTGTAAGAAGGGCCACATCACCATACAAGGGTCAACTAGTTACCAGTCAAGGAATTTCTTGCTGCACCACAGGTTCATACATCTATTTTCTATTTCTTTTTGCTTTTTGGGGTCTACAGCTGACCTGCCTTGGGCCTACCTCACTTCATAATACAAACTGTCTGGTTGTTTATACGTGTTCATACATTCGTAAGAGCAGGAAGCATGCATTTGTAAGGGTATGTGTGTGGAAGAATTCACACCAAGCTATGAATATTAGTGACCTCAAGGTGAGATTAAAAAGAGAATAGAGAATATTGGTAACTTTCTTTTGAGCATGTATTGATTTATAATCTTTAAAAATTAAGTTAAAGTTTCGGAAGGAAGAAGCTATCATTAATTTCATACGTTACTATGAAACAGTCTAATGCTGCCCGAAAGCAGGCCTGCATGATGCTGGATATTAATTTTCCCACCCAATAGTCCATTGACTCATTTACAGAAGATGATAAAACCCATAATTAAAGTTTTAAAATCTATAAACTACCAATTCTAGGTATGAAACAAATTAAGATCAGAATTAAAGAAATAGAAACCAAGTATTGCTTAGTAAAGAAGTACTAACACTTCCGTAATGATTACTATCAATAAAATACGTTTCATGTTATTTAATTTTCACAACTTGATGTGGAATTTCATTTCCATTTTTCAGAGGAAGAAACAAAGTTCAAAGAAGGTTTTAAAATTTTCTCAAGGCATATGTATGATCATTGACTCCAAAGTCATGTCTTTCCAACTATACAATGTTATCTATAAATAAAATTTTAAATAATCAAATATAAGATTAGATTATTTCTAATTACAGTTTTTTAGAAGACATTATAAATTAAAATCCCTCACTAACAGAGTGTACCTAAAATACATCATACTAAGTTCCTTATATTATACGCGAATACACTAAAAGCAGACTTAGTTCTCACAAACCCTGTTTTCCTTAATGAATGCATAATGAAAAGTTTGCAGCAGGGAACATGACCAAAGGTAAACACAGGATAATGAATCCTCTTGGGCCCAGTTAGTATTTTTAAATTGCTGAGCTCATCACCAGCCAACAAACAACTTGAGAAATACATAGGAGTTCACTTGCGTGAAAGAGAAAAACATTCTTATGTATAGTCATTTTGAGATGCCCTATGTTTGCTTCTTTCAAACTCGGCATGCATCGGAATCCCCTAAACCTCAGCCCCCTTGGTTTCTGATCCAGCAAGTCTGGGATGGAGCTCGAGAATCTGCACGTCCAACAAGTTTGCAGTCAACACTGATGCTGCTGGTCCCGGGACCACACTTTGAGAACCACTACTTTATGCTAAGTAACATTACTGCAAAATGTAAAGTTTAAACTAAGACTATGCAATGTATTAGATATCACTCATGTGATTGGAGAGCCCATCTCCTTTGAGTGTACAGACCCAGGCTATGTAGCAATAGCTTGACAGCTGATATAAGCAGATCCTCCTGTCTAAGGCTAGCATTAACTAAATGAAGGTCTAGTTTTCACAAAAGATTGTTGATGTAGTCTTAAGGATTCATTCTTTTTGCAGATTTAATACAGTTACAATCAGTTTCAATCAACATTTCCAAAACTTCCCCAAGGAAGAACAATGGGTCTTGGCCTTGATAGATTTATAAACTTTGTTTCAACCAAGATAAGAAAACACTGGGGAAAAAAAAAAAATCAATGTTCTTATACGCTCCAAATCTTGAAAGACAGAGAGGTTATCTATCGCGGTCAATAAAAAGTACAGAGAAATTTCATAGCTATAGGTTTCTGAGAATAAGGAAGAAAGTGTTCCACAGTAGACCTCTGATATGAAAGTCCCCTTGACCTCAATGTCAGACGTAGCCCTGCTTGAAGCACAGCAAGTCCCGGTAAAACCCGGGGATGCTCCAATCTGTGTCATCTGTGACCCCCTTGTTCAACATTGTAAGAGGCATATTACCTCAGGGAGACTCATGACCTTTCTTACAGGTAATGACAATAGCAATAAGATCACTGGATAGCTTTGCTGGTTTCTTTGCACCACCAGGTGCAAAGGTGACATATTGGTATCGCTCCCTTAGTGACTATTATCCTGCCACCTACTATGAAAGGTTTCTTCTTCATCTCACATAATCCTTGGAAAAGAAGATAAGCATCAACAGTATATGTGGCTGTATCTAATATGTGTTTTTGTGATGACAAGGGTCAGTTTATTTAGTGGGAAGATTGCAGATCTTGAATAATAAAGTTACATAATCCTCAGTGTTCTCCACTGAGTGGGATGAGGCAGATTTGCCGAATAAATCACCTTGGAGGTGAGTGCCATTTAATTAATCAAACCTCTTGAACTAAAGCCCTCGTAGGAGCACAGAGTCTATATTTTAGATATACACAAGAAGTCAGACAAGGGCAACATGTCAACCAAAACACTGAATTAAAGTAATTACTTTTGATAACTGGTGATTATTCTCATGGGAGGAAGTGCTACAGAAGTTCATAAAAAGCTATGTCACACCATCTTTCACTTTTATCACTCACAAAGAAATGTATGCGAGAGTTTTGCCATTTTTAAGGATCCTACATGGAAAAAGGTCAACTCTGCTCGAGCACGTAGGCCTTACCCATCTTTAGAAAAGAGTGCTCAAACCAAGCTTATTCATTCCCGATTCATTCCACAAACATGACCTAGAAATCTACCATGTGGTTGATACTGGGGAGATAGAAACAGAAAATACCGTTCTGCATCACACGGACGCAGCCTCTAACTCAGACTGAGGGAAGGAACCTTCCCCACAGGAGTGACATGTTTTACATTATTGCTGATCGACAGTCAAATTAGAATTTCCACATAAAACGTTTATTTTGAAAGAAGACGGAGGTATAAAATAAGACTATGGTATTTAGATGCATTGTTTTACACTAGGAAAAGCTGCCCATTCTTAGTGTATGCAAACATACACATAGGAAAGAATTTCTTTGATTCTCTGATGTGAGAATAAAGCTTATATACATAAATACATATTTATTGGGGATGGTCCATTCAGACACTGAAAGCTTCAGTGCTTCTCAAACATACTTCAGATTTTTTTTTAATATATGCACCATGGAATACTAAGATTTTTCTCAAAAGGACTGCATCTCCAAATGAGTTACTGTTTGTGGATGCTTAGGCTAGAAGCTGGTTTAAGCTACCAAAAAGGGAGGTGAAATGTTGCAATTGGATATATATTTTTGTGTTATTAGGAACTAAAAAAAATCTCACCCACATTTATGGTGAGTCTCTAATATGTCTTAATCTACTTTTAAAGCTGAAAAAAACAAACACATATTAAAATATCAATGGTAGCAGTCCTTTGACCTTGATAATCCTAGATGCTCCTAAAATAATGTTATTGAAATGACAGAATAGCATGTGTCTGAGATTTTGTTATTCAACATTAATATTATTAATTTAGTAAACCTAAGATCTTAACAATATCTACCAATTATAGCAATATGCCAAGTTCTATGCTGGAGATAAATATACATTAACTTTAATCCTTACAACAATGTACATGTCATTATCCCCACTTAGTGATGAGGAAACTGAAGCTCAGAGTATTTGAGAAACTCATCCAAATGACAAAGCTTGGTAAGTGGTTACTTGAGCCTAATCCAAATGTCTGAGATGGAATGAGAGCCTCTGTATGTAGCTATTGGAGGGCTCTGGTATAAGGCAGAGAGACTTCAAAAACTGGCCGAAGTTGGTAGAAGGCACATACTGCTGGCAACCCACCAAAAAGTGTGCGAGAGAATAGGCATTTCATGGTATCTCACTACAGCTTTTATTACGCATGCTAAAATTATTATAGTTCACATCGAGATCTAGAGCATGCAATCCTGAAATGGACCTAATGAGACTCTACAACAGAAAGACATAAAAAAAAAAAAAAGAAATAGGCCAGTACAGTGGCTCAGGCCTGTAATGCCAACGTTTTGGGAGGTGAGGCAGAAGGATCGCTGGAGGCCAGGAGTTCCAGATCAGCCTGGCAACATAGTGAAACCTCCATCTCTATAAAATACTAAAATATTAGCCAGGTATGGTGGTGTGTTCCTGGAGGCTGAGGCAGGAGGATCGCTTGAGCCCAGACACTTGAAGTTGCTGTGAGCTATAACTGGGCCACTGCACTCCAGCCTGGGTGACCGAGTGCGCCCTCGTCTCCAAAAAAAAAAAAAAAAAAAAAAGAACAGGAAATAAAACAAGCAGAACTTATTTTTAGAAATAACTGCAGAATTTCTATTTCACTGTTCTAAAACTCTCAGGGAGGAAGTTCTTTTGAGCAACTTGTTTTTTCAGACAGCTCAAGGTTAATCTTTCAAGTACCAAAACAATTTCACCTGGGATAGAAATCATTATATAACGTGTACCAAATTTTCTTACATTTGTCACAGCATTTTAAATAAATCTGCTCTGAGAATTCAGCACCAGTGCTCTAAGCACCAAAGTGCCCTATGTAGTGATGCCTGCAGGATCTTCAGAAACATATCCATAAGGTTTTCATCCAGTAGTTGAAGACTTCCTCGTTTCGAATGTTCATGTATGGTTTTGTAAGCCTTTCCTCCATCAGCTGTCCAAACACCTGCCTTTATAAAGATTTAATGCTCATTAATATTTGCAACTACCTTAGAATAATTAATAAATGTAAATAAGTTGAATTAATGACCTCAGTGGTCTTCAGGGAGTAGAAGATAAAAATTCAGCAAGATTTATTTAGTGAAATCTATTTTCACTGTTCAGAGATCTCTTATGCTTAAATTTGTTTAGTCGATATCCCCTGAAAGGCTACCGTGTGCCAGCCGGGCAAGACTCAGGCACTGAAACCAAAGTGATGGAAAGCCTTGTGCCAACTCCATGCCCTTTAGGAGTAAAGAGCCTAGTGAAGAGATCAGGCACGAACCTCATGAGTTTCCCTCGTTACCTGAAATCCTTCAGAGATTAATCCCCATGAGACCAACGTTGATATGTATATGGCCTGGTTTCGGACCAGAAAATGGTAAGAGTATTAAAACACTAAACAATAGATAAGTAAGTTCTTCAGTGAAACTAACACACACCTAAGTGTTCATTTTGAAAATGAGAGCCAAAATATCTTTTTAAACTGGCAGAACACCACAAATTTCCTGGTTAGCTACCTTTACTCATTCGTACTTAGCAGGGCAAACTCCAGCTGTGCGTAATAAGCTTTGCATGTGTGTGTGCGTGCGTGCGTGCGTGCGTGTGTGTGTGTGTGTGTGTGTGTGTGTGTGTGTGTGTGTAAAACATAATAAGCACATTGGATTGTAGTTCTAAAGATAGTCTTTAAAAGATTATTAGGAAGATAAAGGAGAATGAGCTAAAATTATTTATCTGCTTTTCCTATAAGACTATCTTGTTCGCTTTTTTAGCCAGTAGTTGGACAATACCTGGCACACACCAAGCACTCAATGAATATTTTTTAACGAATTAACTAATGTCAATCAGGTTCTTTGTGGTATACTATGCACCCTGGGAATGAATACCCTTTAAACGGGACAAATCTTAGGAGCAGAAAGGCTCATCAATTTTTAACAAGTATTACTGAATGAAGGAGTAGGATCTTTTGCTGGGGCTCTACGTGGTCAGTTCTAACTTGTCCCTTAAAATGACCTAAAGCCATCTCGCCTTTGCCAGACAAACTAATTATATTTGTCCTCAGATTGTTCATGACTTAAAGTGTATTAGATCGGTGGTCCTCAAATGGTGCCAATTTTGCCTCCACCCCTGCAAGTGCCCCAGGGACATTTGCGAGTAACTGGAGATACTTTGGTTGTGGATATAAGCCAGGGGTGCTGTTAAATACTCTGCAATGTATTATACAAGGCAGTCCCTGACAATAAAGAATTATCTAGCCTACAATGTCAAGAATGCCGCTGTTGAGAAACCCTGGTTATAACAGGTCATCACATTTGTTCGAGAGAGAGGTAAGGGGCAGATTGGAAAGACGGCAGCTTTTCAGAGTCACAGACTCAAATTCTGGCTCTACCACTCTGCCCCAGTGAGACTTCTTATGACCTTCAGTTTCCCCATCAAGAAAATGGCAATAATGATGTCTACTCTGTAGGGTTGTTGTGAAGAGTTAACGAGAATGTAAGTAAGATATATGACTTATAATAGATAAATAAATGGTATTAATAGCTATTCTTACTATTATATAAACACTTATTGTTTGATGCCAATATTTCTGCCAACTACAAAAAGAATTTTAAAGATGATAAGGCTTAACGACTTAAACAAAATCTCAGAATTTATAAGCTGGAAAAAAAATCTTAAATATCCAACTAAATACTTTCTTTTACACCCAAGAAAATCAAGGTTCAGAGGGACTGACTTACCCAAGATTACATAGCAAGTTAGTGGCAGCTCACATAAAATAATCCAAGTGTTTTCTACCATTTTACTACTTGTGCATATATATAGGCTTTTATTAATTCCTAAACTATGTCATTATTTATGAATGTGTCATAAATTATTTAAGTTAATTTGAATATAAGATTATTATGCTTGCTAAAATTTTATATGGTAATATTATTCTACTACAAAATAATTAATATTTATCCAGATATATACCTATCTTAATATTTCCACAGCCTGTTGAGCCAATATTTGGAATCTGCCATATTGTTTCACTACCATCCTAACAAGTTCTATTATCACTCACAATGGTCTACTTTTTAAATTACTATTTTATAAAGTCAATATTGAAAATTATTCATTTCTGGTTTAAATATTTACATGAAGAACATATTGGGAAAAGAGTCTGTACAAACACATAGAAGTTGGCACACTACAAATAAATAGAAAAAAAATTATTTTCAACATCACCCAAGTGATTTTCAGTAACCTAAGAAAAGTAAGTAAGGTAGAAATAGCAATTTTGTCTCTGAATGTAGCAAAGGGTTTCTTTATTTACAATGCTCGGTGAAGGCAGGTAATCATATAGTCTGGGGGAATCTAATCTGTCTTACTTTTCTGGACCATAAGGTAACACACCTTAAAAACGTTCATCCTCTCTGGCCCTGAGTAGAAAGATGTTCAACTCAGCCTTGGAAAGGCGCTTCTTAAATGTTCAGAAATAGAGAAATTGTTAAATTGTGTTACATCTAAATGGAAATATAAGACAGCTGTTAAAAATGATGTTTAAAAGAATTTTTAATGAATAAGAAAATGCTCAAAGCTTATAAAGATGTCTGGTTAATTTTCAAGAAATAGCATACTTAAATGCCCAGATAGTTTGGGGAGACTACCTTTTTACTGAAAATTAATTGTAAAAACAGAATTTAAATCATATTCTGCAAAGGAAAGCTTAGATAATTGTTGCAGTAAACATTTTATATTTATGTAGGACATGGAGATTTCTAGCTATCAAAGTAATCTCCAAATTGTAAAAATAAGTCTGCTATATTTTTCAAATACCACCTCCATCGCCCTTTACTTCAGAAAATTAAAGTCAGTGAGAAAGTAAAAACCTGTAGGTCATAAGATTTTCAATTCCTAATTAAGAACCTATTTCAAAATTCTTTCTGGCGATTCCTAATACGACCAAGTGACAATATTCTGAAATGACCATATTCAACATCAAATGGGCCAAGTAAGATAATGTGAGCTGGCAAATAAAATTTCTAGCAATAAATGAGACTTAATCTGACTTGATTAAATTTTAAGTATATTAAAAAAATAAAGCCTACGCTCTGTACAGAAGCATTATAAAAATACTTTTATGCTGGGATTCCAATTTTATATAAAGCTAATTAATCACAACTTTGATGATCACAATAAGAATCAGTATCATTCCTTATCCCTACAAAAGCAGGCAGAATCTCGAAGAAAACTTGATTCCCTAAGCACAAACTCTCTAATGAGAGTCATAAGATTTACATTCGCTTCTTTTAATCATCATCTAAAAAATATACCCAAAATCAAAGGACTTGAAAAGAATGTCCCCCTCTTTTTCCCTTGTGAAACACTTACAAAAATGTTCAGTTTAATTTTGTTTTTAAAGGGAATTCACTGCCAGGAAGCAAATATCAACATAAAACTAGCCAACAAAAATCTTTAAGTATTGTACATTGTATGTTTGATTATCTTACAGGTGTGTGCCTTACATTAATGGCTTTTGCAGCCAATTTAGTTTCAAATACAGAGGTATTTGAAAGCGCATACAGGAAAGTTAATGAAATTGTCTTTCCTGGAGGCTTTTCAAGTAGACCAGGCAAAGCCCAGTGAACATGCTGAACGGCTCAACTAAGGATCCTACCCTAAGCCTGTGTTCTTCAACTTTGCCGTAGATCAGAATCACATGGAGAACTTGTTAAAACACGGGTTCTACCCTCCCTCCCGCACCCCTGCCCACAGCCAGGCCCACAGTCACACCAGGTTCTGGATTCAGGGGTCTGCACTGGAGCCTGAGAATTTGTGTTTCTAACAAGCTCAAGTGATACTGATGCTCCTAGTCTTGGGACCACACTTTGAAAAATCACAGACCTAGACAACTCAAATCTACTCTGGAAACACTTATTTTTAATTTATGAATATAGATATTCCACAACTTATGATGGGTTTACATCCCAATAAACCCAAGGTAAATTGAAATTATCACAAGTTGAATATCATTGAATGGTTTTCCTAACAACCTCACGCATTTTGATTTGTTTTCCATGTTTGTTAACATGATGTGTGAAAATATGGTAATTTATTGCTATGCTGAGATTCTGTGATTACTGGGAGGTTAACATGTCCCCTCCTCCAACCTTGGATAATTAAATTTATTTTTCTTTGTAAATTGCCAATTTATATCTGCTTTTCATTGGGGATCATTTTTATTGGGGTGCTTATCTATCTCTTAGTCCATTCAAGCTGCTATAACAAATTACCCTAAACTGGGGGGCCTTACAAACAACAGAAATTTATTTCTTAAAGTTCTAGATGCTGGGAAGTCCAAGATGGAGGTGCCAGCAGATTTGGACAGGTAGAGCTCAATTTCTGGTTCATAGATGGCGTCTTCTCACTGCATCCTCACATGGTAGCAGGGGCAAGGCAGCTCTCTGTGGCCTTTTTTACAAGGGCACTAATCCCATTCATTAGGGCTCCTACCTCATCATCTAATGACCTCCTACTACCATGGCACTGGGGATTAAAAATCAACATATGAATTGGGGAGCGGAGGACATTTAGACCATAGCAATCTTTCGCTGCTTTTTGTGATACAATATCTTTTGAAAGGGGGCATACTGACATGTAAGATACAGAGCTTAGTGTTTGTTTTTTGCTCATAGTATTTCTTGGCAATATTTTGGAAAGTGATAGCTTGTCATTATAAAATAATAGTTACTATAGAAGATTTGGAAATATCAGGAAACATATAACAAAGAAAATCAAAACTACCACATAGTAGCACCTACAGATACATTTTGGGGGGCAGAGCATATGATGTATCAATGGATAAACTCACTGAAGGGAAAGGGACTTCAATGCAAACAGAAACTGCAATGATCATGTTTGATGTTGTTCAATGTTTGCTAATTTAGGACAATGTCTTAGAGTAACAGCTTAATAATTTTTGAGTTTATTTTTAAATTATATTTTATACACTTGAGATAATATGTTAGTAAATAAACCTTGCTCTTTTCACTCAATATATTACAAGCATATTTCCAAGCCATTAAATTTTTTTAAAACCTATTTTGGTAACTGAGTTTTAGCAATATAGATATATAAACTACACTAACTTACTTGAATATTTTGCTCTTGGGGCTTTTTTTTCCCCAATCTTTTTTCATATTACAGATAACACTGTAATGAACATACTTATAAATCTTCACATGAAATTCAGATGATTTCCTTAGAATATATTTCTAGAGCCAGGATTATTGGGTCAAAGGCTATAAACATTCACAGGTTTTAATACATATTACCATATTATTGTCTGAAATAGTTGTATTATATACCCTTTATTGAGCAGCATAAAAGAAGATTCCATTAAGGCCGTAACTCTTACAAAATTAGTTTTACTATTACTTCTTACTCTGCAAAGCAATAAAAAGTATTGTTCCTATGGCCAAAATGATTTCTGAAATGAAACAAATCTAAGATAATAGGGACAGAACAATGTTTTCAAGAAAAATGCACTCACAACAAACCTCTCCCAAGTGATAAGGAAAGCTGCTCAGCTGCTATAACTATGGACCAGGAATAGTGATAACACCCAGTACATATATAATTGTTGCTAGAGTTGATAAATCAATTCTCTTTTTTTCAAGCAGTATTAAATTCATCTTCATCAATGTACTCTATTTTGAGAATTCCCAAATAATCTTGCTTGCAGCATTTTCTTTCATCAAAAAAACTATTTTCACCTACATCAGACAATAAGTAAAACATGTAATGAAGGCTTGAATATGTGGACATTTTTTAACTCTTAATTTTAAAAAAATTAATTCTAAGAAGTACATTTGTCTAACAGATGAGTCATCTTTGTTTTATTATAAATTATAATCACATTTTGAGCATTTTCCTTCATTTTACTGACAATAGCAAAATAAATGATTTCCTATCCAATTCAGTAAGCATGAGAAGCATTTAGTTTTTGTTAAGCCAAGGCCAAACTTCTCCCACATCCTGTTTCAGATTGCTTAGATTCTCCATCTTTTCCACACAATTTAACAAAGGTTAAATTAGCAGTTGCAATGTTATTTTTTAAACTCCCTAAAACTTTTGAATGTAGGTAAGTTCTTTTCCAATATGTATAACATGATCTCATTTTAGTAAAAACAAACTATCTCAGTGCACGTAGGTAATATGCGTTTGTAATGAGAATAGAAAGCAGGAGAGAGGGCTCACACGTGGCACTTAGTTACTCTGTTACAATGATCATGTGTTAGGAGTTTGCTCTTAACAAGTCAACGAACACATTCTGACGATGCTATTCTTCACAGAAATAGGGCCTCCATGATTTAAAGGCTGATGCAAATACGGTGGGCCCCTATCCGTTTGGGGGATCTTTCAAAGCTGATTAAAGTCGGAGCCTTGTTCTGAGCCTATAGACTTGTTTTTTGCCATGAGAAGAACTAGCACGAAAAAAAAGCAAGAAGAAACTCTGGTCTTATTTAGATCACATTCCAAACACCTGAGCTGACATGCCCTCATGTACAAGAGTAGTTTAAACATATTCTTTCTATAAGCACAGGGTCCCGAGACAGGGGACCCTCCGTTCACTAACCAACCAATGTCTCTCTGCTGCAAAGGTAAATCAAAACTGCATGCTTTACAGTGTAAAGCACAGGGTGCCCCAAATAACGACGAAGTCCTTCCAAGTTAGTGTTTGCAAGGACGCACGCGGGCTTTTTTGCAGCACCCCTTTAAAGACTATTTCTGAGCAAGCTCCAACACAACCCCCTTTTTCTTCCTAAGGAACCCCCCTCGCGGCGTATTCCCTGGGCTAAACCTTCAATACTTTTCCTCTCCACCACCTTCGAGGCAGACAGCCAACATTTCTCCCAGCTGCTGGACTTCACAGCGTGATGACAAGGGGCACACGTGTGCACAATTTACCTTTTCACGAAACCCAGCACTCAGGACAGATAAAACAATCCCCCTTTAAAAACCAAATAGCTGCAAATGAATGGTGTGGTCGCTCCTCCCTCCCCCTCCCCCTCGCTCAAGTTCACCGACAGCCCAGAACCGCAGTTTGAGCCACGTGACCAAACCTGCCCGCGGCCGGGGTCGCGGGGCGGGCACGGGGACAGGCGGAACGAGAAGGGACGGCGGGCAGCGAGGCGGCGGGCTCGGCGGCCGCGTCCGCCCCGGCTCTTACCGGCTCCTCCCTCGCACTCATCGCAGCATGACGGTCACCGGCCCCAGGTGCAAGAGCAGAACCGCGCACGAACCCGAACAGTGCGAGCCGGTTATGCTTCTAAGCCGACAGCCATTTGCCTTTGGGAAGAAAAAAAAAAAAAAAAATTCACTTTTCAGCTCCCAAACCCAGCAGCCCGAGCAGGCGCCGGAGCCCGCGGCGACCGCAGCCCACTTCTGCTTCTCCTCCTGCCCCGCCCCGTCCTGCCGGGACAGCCAATCGCCTGCAGCCCCGCCCCCGTGACGTAAAGGGGCGGGGCCAGGCCGCTGCAGGGCCGCCCAGCTCCAGCTGTTGGACAGAGCTGCTGCCCTGCACCCAGCCCGGGGCCCCAGTGACCCCAGGCCCTCACAGTCCCACCTCTGACTGTCACCTTGCAAGTGCAGACTGCCCGCGGTTGAGGGTGTGCTTCATTGTCGTTTTGCTGCAATTCTCACAATGCACTCATTTACCTAAACTTGAAACACTTGACCATTATTTTTTGGTGGGTAAAGGGATCGAATTTAAACATTTAATGTTATTGTTTTTATAAAAAAGAAACTGAGAAAAATTTCGCAATTCTGATTTCGTCGTTGTTTTGTTTTTCTCCTTGCCGTTCTATTCTCTCACTAAGGATAATGTGGCTTTGTCCCATACACTTGCCAGGATCTGTTTGCTTAAAATTCACAACTTTTTCTTTTTGATTTTACTCTTAAATTTTGACAACTCTTTGATCTCTCAAAACTTCTGACCAGCTGAGTTCTTTGAGCAGGAGAAAGGTCATTGAGAGAAGGCAGAACCAATAATTCAGAACAAAACCTAATAATCACCAGCTGCTAATTGTTTTATCCTATTAAAAAAACATAAAAAGTGAGGCATAAACCTCCACAACTCTCCTATGTTGTGCTTCTATCTTTCATTCTCTCAAATGTGCAGCAGAAGTGAAGAAAACTAAATGATCACACAAACGTTTGACTGTTAATGAAATGCTCACCAGGACAGACACGGGAGATGGTTGGGAGGCTGGAAAACTCTCAGACTAAGAGAGGCCAAACAAGTTCCAGCACCCACTGAGAACGTGCCTCTGCCGGGTGAGGAGAAACAAGTTCTAGGTGTGGCTTCCTGCCAATCCTCCTTAGGGAAGCCTCTTTCTGCAGGCCCGGGCAAATCTCTAGAGCTTAGTCAAAGTCACCTCTGGGAATAAACCCAGTCTAGTAGAGTGCACTGTCATTTACACGGCCTCTGAAATTCCTGGACCTACTAGCAGTCCTGTGACTGTCTCTAACTCGTTTTAAGATGAAACAAATTTCCTATCTCATAGTCAACCTTCTTAAGGAGATTTAAAACTACGGTTGGGCCTCTCTGAACTCCTCCAATCAGCAGTGATGTTGTAACCTCAGCAGAGGGCCTTCCTGGGAAGATTCACACCGGGGCAATTCAGGCATGTAGCTGGCATTTGCAACCTGTTTGGGTTGCTTAAATGAGTGGTTCTAACCAGCTGCACATCAGAGTCAACTCGGGAGTTTGATGCCAAAGCCCCACCCCACCTAGGCCAATTAAACTGGAATCTCTAGGGGTGGAGCCCTGGCAATTTCTGTCTTTTTTTCAAGCTCCCTTAGTGTAACACGGGTTGAGAATCACTGGCTAAGATTTAAGTTACTGTCTTAGAGGAAAATCTGTGCTATATTAAAGTTAAAAAAAAATGTAGTAGCAGAATGATGTGAAACATTTGGTAATGGAACAACTTATCCTTATATATAGTCTTTATATATTTGTATGTTTTAATATAGATATAGAAAATACGTGAAGATACACATCAAAATTGTTTTCTCAGAAAGGAAGGATAGCGAAGGGAGATTACTAGCTTTCTATTTATGTCTGTATCATTTAACTGAATAAAAGGAGGACGTATGCCTTCTACAATTTAAACATAATTAATTGAATTTTTAAAATCAATATTTATAAGTGCCACGAAGTTCACTGGGAATAACCACTACTCAAGTGGGTTTGGTATTTTTTGTTGTGTTTTTCTTTTTGCAAATGTTCCTCTAACATCCAAATTGTCTCGTAAGAGTTATTTCCATTTCATAAAAAAAGTCCATAAAATCCTTAATTTGTGACAACAGCTACTTATATGTATTAACCCACATACTCATTTCTAAGGTTAAAATATATTTACTTTCTTTTAACTTCAGGAATGTATTCAATTTTTTGTATTTCTCATGACTTTTTTCAAAAACTAATGTTCAAAGTATATAATATAGATGTGAGGACATGTCATCTTTTTCAGCTGGAAAATTATTTGGATTCTCAATACTAATAACTTTACAATTAATTGCCAGTGGGAAATATATAAATATATGACACAGTAGACAAGTGCCTGGTTTGACCTAATTTTAAATCTTAGCTCTGCAAATTTTTAGATATATGATCTTGAGAACCATCACCAAGCTCCACTGGTAAAATGGATCCAATAATATCTACCTCGGTGTTGTTAAGATTATATAAAGGCGGGTAGCTGAAGTGTATTATTACTGTGTAAAACACAATAGGTGCTTAATAAATGATAGTTTTCTATCCACTGACTTCTATTTTCCCCACTCTTTTCTTAAACATTCTCAAGGATTAGTACAGTACTAACAAAGAATTATCAGGAAACATTTTTATAAAACAGTAAACATGATTGTTTCTATAACCAATAATATTTCTCACCTAGTTATGTAAAAGAGAAGCATTCATTCTTTCTGTCCACTGCTTTAACATGTAATATGGTAAGAAATACAGTTTATGTTTGTTAGACTCAAAATATTTCACATGAAACAGTGTTTTCTAAAGTGGCACACAAGCTGATTTCTCACGATTTGTAATCAGCCACTTCATTTTCTTTGTATTTATTAGCAAGGCATGACTCAAGCATAGATGAAGACATTTCCCACGATCAGTTTTCTGACTAACTTTAGAAAAACAACAAAAAAAGGATCAATGCCTTTTGGCAATTAAACTTGTCGCTTATAGATAAGCCCTGATTTTAATAACATGATCACAGGATTTTCTCTATCATTTTTTCTTCCTTAATATTTGCCAAGTGTTAGTGAACATTTCTGTTAAACCCTGTAGTGAACAGTTTACACCTAAGACTTCATTTATTCTTCTTACCAGCCCTATGAAGTCATGCTTTATTTAGAGATGAGAAATCTGAGGCTGGAAGAGCTAGAGCAACTAGCCCAAGATGGCAAGATAGTATGAAGAGCTGGCCTGAGAACACACAGTTTTAGCCCCAGCACTCTACTGTGGGCTATGCAGCACAGCTTTCCATGAATCTGGAAGGTGCAGAGTAAATGATTTTTGTTGGGAGAGGGTAAAATGATGCTATGACTCTAAGTGTCTTATTGAGAGCATAAATTCCTATATTTCCAGAAACAACCAGAATATATACATTATTATTACTGGTTGTAAATTTAGACCTTAATTTTATGTGTGTGCATTTTTTTTTCTAAAAGAGGAATTACATTTCCTTCCCTTTATATTAGTAGAGTCCCTTTCTTTCCACGGAAGAACAGTTTGGCTTTTAACCTTGTAAAAAAAACTCTGACATGCAAGAATTACGCAGAATATCAGGAAGAGAAGCTCCAGATTGGCAGAGATCCAAGCCAGCTCCAGAGTTCTAGATAAGTCCATCAACCCGTTCTTTTTTTTTTTTTTTTTTTTGAGACAGAGTCTCACTCTTTTGCCCGGGCTAGAGTGAGTGCCGTGGTGTCAGCCTAGCTCACAGCAACCTCAAACTCCTGGGCTCAAGTGATCCTCCTGCCTCAGCCTCCCCGAGTAGCTGGGACTACAGGC
>CAUYSK010033636.1:0-24058 GCA_963575035.1 Avahi laniger | reverse complement strand
TTATTGGTATCCTGTTGAAGGAGCTGAGAGTCTCACAGCTATACTGCCACATTAAATGCAAAATACCTATATTATCTGACAAGCTCATTGGTCTTTCGGCGGCAAATGCAAGTACAAAAGTAGTTTTAGTAAACTTACCTCTGAAACTGTTTTTCTACTTCAATTTATATATAAGTTCTACTTATATATAAGTAGAAGTATAAGTTTCTACTTCTACTTATATATATATATATAAACCAGCATCCCCCTTTAAGAGAACAACTTTCTCTTGAGTTTCTCTTAAATCTTTCCTTGGCATTAGCTTTATTTGACACAGGGGCTGCTGGCTACATGCTCAGTGGGTAGAAACGAGAGCCCCAGACCTCAGTCCTGAGTGCTAGAGGATGCTGAGGATTATACAGTCTCCTTGAGGTGGGAACGAACTGAGATCTCTACGGAAGAAAATAGCTTTTCCTTCTGGCTAACGGATGAGAAGAGTCGTCCTATCACATCAAAGGTACCATGTTCGTCTGCCTACGGTGGGGCTGTGGCCATCCATCTGCAACGTCACCAACTTGGCAGCCCAGCCAGCCACATCTGGAAAAGTTAAGTGAGCTGCAGCGCGGACACGTGCTGTGGAATGTTTTCAGCACGGCATGTTGACAACAGGCTAACACAGCTCCTCTCCCTATTTGCATCAAACCTAATAAGTTATTTGAAAGTTAAAGCTTCAAGGTTTAGGTAAGTTATTGAAGAGACTCTGTATGTATCACAGCCAACAGCAATTCTTTTTGGTTTTTTTTGAGACAGTCTCACTGTGTTGCCCGGGCTAGAGTGCCGTGGCGTCAGCCTAGCTCACAGCAACCTCAAACTCCTGGGCTCAAGCGATCCTCCTGCCTCAGCCTCCCAAGTAGCTGGGACTACAGTAGCTGGGACTATAGGCATATGCCACCATGCCCGGCTAATTTTTTTTTCCTATATATTTTTAGTTGTCCAGCTAATTTCTTTCTATTTTTTTAGTAGAGACGGGATCTCGCTCTTGCTCAGGCTGATCTCGAACTCCCGAGCTCAAATGCTCCACTCGCCTCGGCCTCCCAGAGTGCTGGGATTAAAGGCGTGAGCCCCGGCCAACAGCAATTCTTTGACAAGTAAGACGTGACAGGCCCAGAAGGGCGAATGAGATCCATAGAAAGGGCTCCATGAAGAAGCGTGTGTACCCTGAGAGGACAGGGGCGTTAGCTACTCCTCTCAGTCAGAGCCCACCACACCACACAGTTCCTCGTCTGTCTTCCCACGGGGTCTGAAACCCTCCTGAAGAACAGAGCACGTACACTCTCTGAACGACAGCACTTATCCTAGAAAGCTGTCAGTACCTTGTCTGACTGCCCTGGATGGGTTCAGTTTTTTATGTCCAAATTCCCAGCAAGCCCCTCAAATCAGGAGCCATGTCTTAAAGATTTATCTGTTTGTTTTTGTAGCTTGACAGTTTTGAGCATGGTGCCACGTGGCAGACACTGCATCGCAAATGCCTCTTGTGCTAATTCGGCATGTGATATGACAGCCTGATACAAGGACAACAGAATTAGAAAGATAGTCCTGTGGTAGTTCCACTCTTTCTCTTGTTGAAGCTCCTCAGCTAAGGAAAAGATTCTCTTTTATTCTAAAGCCTTTCTCGAATATCATTCTTAATCACCATCTATCCATAGATATTTTCTGTTGGAATATTGACTGTAAAAGAAATGTTTTCTTCATCGAGCCCAAAAGTTCACAGCACCCCCTTCCTAATATAGCCTCATGGGGAATTTGAGGAAAAACAAGAAGAGTTGTGGCTGGGGAAGGGGTGGGCAAAAGAAATTCCTTAGCCTTTCTGCGAAAGCTTCTGACTGCAGGGGTAGCTCCATGGTGCACTTAGCTTTAGACAGGTCCCTCTTAGATTCTTGCTCAATCTCTTGACTTGCCCACTCTCTTTCCTGCTGCTCTGGGTTCGTCTTCAGGAAAGAGTCATTTGGAGAAAGTGTGCCTTGGTCCTTCTCACCGTCCACAGGGAACTAATAAGGCAGGGAACATTTTTAGAGGTGAAAGCTCAACACTAATTCAAGAAAATCCCAGCAAGGCAAGACTTATCCTTTTTCACACATTGACTGAGAGAAGATTCTTTTTTAGGAAAGCTCAATGTGATCAACTTTCTTTTTCTAGAGAATTGTGGGCAAACATAGCTACCTAATGAGAAGATGACTGGACAAAGGCTTAGTGGGGTCCACAGGAGGGGTGAGTGGCAGAACTAGAATTCAAATCTAGATCTCCTAACCCCATTCACAAGTAGTTTTGCATCATTCCGTGTGCCCCACGGGTTTTGTGTGTTTCCCTAGGGCCATTTTGTGGGGACTTAGATAGATGAGCTCGTGGAGGTCTGAGCAGCTCACCTGTGCATGCCTGTGTTTCAGGACATGATTTTATTTGAAGAAAAGCTTTCCCAGTGAAAGAAAGGTGGTCTTTTCTATACCATGTGACCTCCAAATTTGGAAGATTCTACTAAGATAAAAACTGGAAGCCATTCTCAGGTAGGTCTGGGTGCACTAACATCCTTACTAGAGACCTGGTCTGGTCTTTTTTAGCCAAAAGGCCTTAGTGTAAAGATAAAGCATCTATATTTGGGTCACTAGCTCATACATAAGCTCCTGCTCCTCTGATTGAAGAAGTTCTGATTTGTTCTTTTGCTAGTTCTGATGAACACTGTTGACATTTTAATATTTATTCTCTACAAGAAGAGCAGAGCCATCCTGAGTGTCTAGTCAGACAATTGGGGTTTGCAGCTGGCTCTACCACTTACTATGTAACCTTTGGCAATGTAAAAAACAAAAAACCAAAATGGAATAATTAAAAAAAAAACTTTATGTCACATAGCACTGAAGATTAAATGAGTTCATATATTTAAAGCACACAGTAAATGCACAATAAGCATTTGCTATTTTTTTTTATTTCATTTCAGCCTATTATGGAGGTGCAGATGTTTAGGTTATGTATGTTGCCCTGGCCTCCCCACTCTCCTCTAAGTTCAAGTTTCAAGTGTACCCATCCCTTGGATGGTGCGCATTGTACTCTTTGTGTATGCAAATACCTGTCCCCTCCTCCCCCATTTGCTATTATTTTTATCGCTGTTGTCATTGTTATTTGGGGGCTTCATGCAGAGGTCCTACATAATGTCAGGCACATAGTTCTGAATGGAACAAATGGGCTCAGCCTTATAATTCACGAGCTCTAAATTCTTGGCTTAGACCACTAAGTTGTTGCTCTCTTAGGTCATGGTGTTTAGGAGAGAGCTGTACTCACAGTAGAATAGACCTGGTGGACTCAGTATGTGAGTAATTCACCTTTTGCCAGGAAACTGGCAAAACAGCTCACACTACCCTAGACTGGTGGTGTAGCTAACACTGGGATGCAGAAGCACTGTTCTCTAACCATCAGGCAAGCACAGTCTTTGGGTCTGTTGTAGTTGGCTCAGCTGAAACCCACACTTCCAATTTTCACACTATCTGTAAACGTTTAATTTGAAAGCCTTTTCTATTTAATATCAAACAAGTGAGAAAAAAATCTCATCAGCTCATCGGTGCCTGCCAGACTTTCATTGGGATATGGCGGCAACCAGAACTCAGCTGAGCGGAGACCTCAGTAGGATTTCTCAAATGGCTGAGGGGAGAGCAATCCATCAGCCTGCTGAAATCTCACATGCCATTTGGTTTAAATATTAAAGTTCCTTTGAGGTTAAGTATTAGAACCAGAAGGAAGGCAGGATCACAATCTGTTAGTCTGGGCTCCACATGCAGCAATTGCCACAAATATACCTCTTTTCAGCAAGAGGGGTCACTGCCAGCCCCAAACCTCCCCAGCTCCACTCACCAGTCAGCCCTGGACTCTCACATTCCCATCAGCCTGTGCCCAACACTAGGCAGCCCACTGAGACTGTGCAATAGAAATGTAATGGGAGGCACCAAAGGGAGGCACATGTCCTTTTAAATTTTCTAGTAGCCACATTTTTAAGTAAAAAGAAACAGGTGAAATGAATTTTAATAATACATTTTATTTAACCCAGTATGTCCAAAATATTATTATTTCAGCATGCTGTCCATATAAAAATAATGAGATATTTAACATTAGTTTTTTTTACTGCGTCTTTGCAATCCGGTGTGTATCTGACACTTACAGCACACCTCAGTTGGGACTGGCTACCGTTCACGTGTCCAGTAGTTGCCGTGCTGAACAGGGCAGGTCTAGGCTGTGGACAAGATTAATCCCACACATCGCACCGCATTGCAACAGGCCAGGGGTGAAAACACCGGCAGAGTCTGAGGAAGGGTCTTGGGAGGCTGAGAAGAGTCCAGAGGACCCTGTGAAACAGAATCTGTCACCGCTGTTCCTTTTGAAGTGCATTTGTTTGCAATAACTTTTATAAACATCATTGCCTTTCTCCCCTTTGTTTCTCAGTTCTGGGACCCAATTTATCTCTGACGGGGGAGAGTATTATTTTCTCAGCTGTGAATCATGTTAATTGGGCAGTAGATAGATAGGAATGCGGAGTAAACACTCTAATACCTTTAATGCTTCTGATGGCTTTTCCAGCCCGGTACTGTAGATACTGTATATTCAGGGGAGAGTGGCCCCCTCCTCCTGCTGAGGATGACAAGCCCCTGCCTACTGCAAGGAGGTGGTGGGGTCACAAAAGCATTCCAAAGTGAATGCATTTCAAAGCCCAGATCCCTTGTTCTTTGCTTTTATTTGCCACTCAGATAACTTGGATTCTTTGGCCAGAGTAAGTGCAAAAAGGCAAGTTATCAGCAGTCTTCTGAGACAAGGTTGGGAGGTTTTTGCAGGGTGTAGTGGCATTTGGCACTCTCTTCTTTTCAGGGGAGTCATTGTGCCAGTTGCTTTTCCTTCCATAACACGGCCAGTCTTTCGGTGCCTAGCCAACTCGGAGGGATGGAGAGAGGTCTGTCTTCCTCTTCTAAAGTGGGAGCAGAGAGATTGTGAGGAGGGAAGGCCAAGCTATGGAATGCCCGTCCACTCTCAGGCAGACCAATTTTCGGAACAAATATCTGTGTAAGTTGAAGATCTAGAAATTGGTTTCCATAAAACTATCCTGCCTTGCACCCGCTGGAAGGTCTTCCTACAACCCAAGGGTAGGTGTGATAGAGTTTGATACCTGCTAGCTCAGAGCACATGGAAACCTTCTCAGTAGAGTCTTCAAATGTTTCCTTCAGAGTCCTCAGTGCGACCCTGCTCCTCATCGTCAGATCTGGATCCTCCTTCCGCCCTCAGAAAACCTCTGGACAGGGCGACACAGCAACTGGCACTCAGAATCCCCAGATGACAGAGGACGTGTGGGCTCCGGCCCCAGGGCAATGTTAATAGCACCTGGAGAAAACAAGTTTCCTCGGTCCTAATTCCTCTTCTTCATCATCCACCCTCTTCTGCCCTCTGCTGCCTGCAAGTCTCAAAAGTAGTCATGGTCAGAATCACCTGGGAGCCTGTTAGAATAGATCCCTGGGCCTCCCACTCACACATACTCTGATTCAGTAGGTCTAGGAGTGTGGCCCCGGAGTCTACCCTTCTAGGACTGCGGGTTCTTGTGCGGACCACACCCTCAGCAGCCCTGCTGCCCGTCTGCTGGAGTAACGCTGCCTCCGTGCCAAGACTATGAAGTCAATATCAGTGTGTCATTTTTTCCCGTGCATTCGAAAGATAGTATCGTGATTCCAGGGTTGTGTGTTCTATAAATGGAAATGTACTATGCATCTTTCTGCTCCCCAGTAGACAACAAAATCATCGAAAGGACCTATTTTTTTGATTTCCAAAGACCACCTCAGAGGACAGCCAGCCTTTGTCCTGGATAAGCAGGGCAAGGTGCTGGCTCATTACATTGCCTCTGCCAGGAAGCATCAAAACAATTGCTATACCCTCCTTGCCTCCTCCTAAGAGTTTCTTATGCTTTGTACCATATGAGCCTGCTATCCTCGCCCGCTGTCCCTTACTGGGGCTAAGGAAGGGCGACCTATCTGGAGTCCACGTCTGTGAGATGGCAGCGGTTTATGAGTGATCAGCCCACAGGTGTGCTGCACACTAGAAGAGGGCATGTCTTCCCTCTCGGCGTTTGCATGTGCCACAGCGAGAGGGCGTAGCAGCATCGTCTGGGGGAGCACCAGACAGAGCGAGTGACCGCAGTGGCCAGTGATTTCCCTGCCACAGCTACCGCATTGCAATGATGGAAAGAGCTAAGGTTTATTAAGCACGTGTGGCAGACAAGGTGCTAAGTTTTATTTACAGTATTTCATTTAATCCATATAATGACTTTGTGGTTATGTGAATTGAGTTCTTAACATTCCCACTTTACAGATGAGGAAACTGAGCCTTGAAAAGGTTAACAGTTTGCCCAAGGTCGGCAAGTGGTTAACGCTAGGATTCAAATCAGCTAATGTATTTCAGAGTTTATACATATATTGAGGAGAAGGATGACTATATAATTTGCAAGTCCCAACAAAGTGAAAATGTGGGACTCCTTGTTCAAAAAGCAGGGGAAAATAATGACATTGATATAAAGTTTTTTCCTTTCTTCCAAGGTCTTGATCTCGCCTGGCCATGGTTATTACTATTTGCTGTGTAATGTCATTCTCAGAAAAATTAAAAGTTAAACTTATGAGCATAAATTTCACCATTCATCTTATACCATCATCTTATTGCACAATGCCAGTTTTAAATGCCAGTTGCAATTCGTATACAGAATCATTGAAATTACACAATCTGTATACTATTTCATAGCTCATATATGCATTTGTATTTTGCACAAAATGAACTCATCTGTTTTTGTTTCACTTCTTGATACATGCACATTCCACCAACACTCTCGACTTTGGGCTGCTGATGAATAAGAAAGGACTGAAAAGAGCTGGAACCATGGGTCACCCCATCTTCCTCTTCCTTCTATGGCATTATTTCAGTGTACGAGGTTGGCTAATACAGGGAAGTAACACAGGTAAGAAAGGACACGAAAGGCTTCCTTGGTTGTTGGTGTTTCTTAAAGTGCCACTGCCTTCTTTTTGCATTTGAAGCAGGTTCAGGTGTGGATGGAAGGCATGGCCTCTGGGGATGTCAGTGCCTCCTCTTACCCAGTCACAGACTCAACACACCTACTTCGTATTATTCTTGGTTTGAGTCTTGCTGAATTCTTGTGCATTGTGGGTCCACTGGAAATCTGTGCCAATGGGATGCTGGAAATGCTGTTAGTGTATGTGAGCAGGCAGGTCTTTACCTGCAATATGCATATTGCAATGTCTTCTCTATTCCCATGAAGGGTCTATTGTCTCATGGACTTTATATACAAATGCAAGTTCAATAGTAAAATTGTTAAGAATTCCAAAATGTAGACAGCAGAGCATTAAACCAAGCACCGGGCCCTTCTGTGCATAGAACATTGTGAATATGCTGGATTGAACCCTGTGAAGATGGACCTGAATGGGGGAATGACTGGAAGTTTTTTTCACCTCGCTATTGCTGCACGATGTGAAGTACTACTGCATCTTGAAATATGTTGTTGCACCTCTTTTCTGGCTGGAACCATGCAGGGTGTCGAAGAGAAGAAAAAGGTTCTTGCTATGCTGGAAAACCTCAAGAAAAAGCAAAGGAATTTTGCAGAGCTGAAGATCAAATGCTTGAGAAAGAATTTTCCCAAAAGATGCTTCAAAAGGCCAGGAGGAAGCTTGTCTATGAAAAAGCTGAGCATTATCACAAGGAATACAGGCAGACGTACAGAACTGATGTTCGGATGGCTAGGATGACAAGAAAAGCCGGCAATTTCTATGGACCTGCAGAACCCAAATCGGCGTTTGTCATCAGGATCAGAGGTATCATCGGTGTGACCCAAAGGTCCGAAAGGTGCTGCAGCTTCTTCACCTTTGCCAGATCTTCAATGGAACCTTTGTTAAGCTCAACAAAGCTTCAATTAACATGCCGAGAATTGCAGAACCATACATTGCTTGTGGGTATCCAAATCGGAAGTCAGTAAATGAACTAATCTACAGTGTGGTTATGGCAAAATCAATAAGCAGCGAATTGCATTGACAGACAACGCTTTGATTGCTCCATCTCTCGGTAAATATAGCATCATCTGCAAGGAACATCTGATTCATGAGATCTATACTGTTCGAAAACGTTTCAGAGAAGCAAATAACTTCCTGTGGCCCTTCAAGCTATCATTTCCATGTGTAGAATGAAGAAAGACAACCCACTTTATAGAAGGTGGAGATGCTGGCAGCAGGGAAGACCAGATCAACAGGCTTATTAGAAGGATGAACTAAGGTATCTACCATGATTATTTTTGTAATGTGGTAAGTTAATAAACAGTGACTGCTTAAAAACTGCAAAAAAAAAAAAAAGAATGTTGTTCCACTTATCCTAGCAGCTCAGCTATGCAGTCTCAGAAATGGATTCCTGCCCACCTTATTTGTTGGTGGGCTTATTCATTGGCCATAATTAAACCCTATTATCTGAGGCAACTTGAGTGTGTTCAACAAGGCACTCTCTGGGTGGCCTATGGGGCTCCCCAGGCCGTTGGAGCTCTCCCATGGGCAGTGGGAGCTGCACCCTGCAGAACTTCCACACCATCACCAGCACCGTGGGAGTCACCCAGTCACCTTCGGAGGAATCTAGTCCTGTCTTCGTTGTTCAGGACCAAGGGTCTCTGGAGTGATGGGCAGGTAAGAGAGGCCAGGAGGCTGGTTTTCATGTTCTCTCTTCATTACCTCAGCTCCTCAGTTTGGCCTTTGTTGTCATTTTATTGTTGTTCCCTTTGACAAATGTTTTCCTGCTACATGTCTCATCATTTACTTGTCTACCTGTTACCTTAGACTTCCCCCATCCAATCTACCCTCCTCTCAGGTTACTTTTCCTAAATAACTGTTTTGATAATGCCACTCTTCTTTAAAACATTCAGTGGCTCCCCATGGCCCCCTACATTTCATTCCAGTTCCTCTCCCTGGCATTCAAGGCCCTCCACAATCTGACTTGAACTTACCTTTCTTTCCCTTTGTTTTCGTTCTTTCCTTCTGGACAAGATAGGAACACACATGATTCTTATGTCCTTCGTGCCTCTACTATGTCCTTCCTTTCACTCTCACTTCTGCATTGGATCCATCATGAATGCACCATGTCTTTCCACTCTGCAAAAACATGTTAACATATATTGCATATCTACCCTGTGGTCAACAATATGTAATAGCTGGGAGGGAATTGTTTGAGTTAAACAATTTAGTGCACAGAATTAAATATTGTTTACCTCTTCCACCTCCCCAGAAAATGATGACCCAAGCTGTTTTGTTTGTTTAAAGTCTAGCTAAAATGAAAGGTATCACAAAAGCAAATTAAAACAAGATTTCATTTTCCACCTATTAAATCAGGATAGATTAAAATAATTCAATAGCCTAAGTTCACAAGGTAATGAAAAATAGGAACCAGCATCGAGTCACTTGTAGGAATTGTGAATTATTACATGTTAGGAGGACAATTTAAGAATATGTTTTAAAAACCATAAAAGTGTTTACAGCTTTTGATCCTGTAATTCCACTTGTATTTATTCTATGGAAATCACCAAGGAATGTGCATAAATATTCTTCTGCAAAGACATTTAAAACAAATCCAAATATCTAACAGTAGTCAACCAGTTAATTAATGGTATTTGTAAGTGCCAGACAGCCATTAAAAATCATGTTTTAGGAAAAAATTCAACAGCATGGAAAAATGCTAATATATTAGTAAATGAAAAGTATGCTCTAAAACAATATGCATAGTATGGTCTTAATTTTGTAAATGTATATAGAAAAAAATTGAAATGATATGCATCACAATGTTAATGTGATTTTGTGTAGGATTGTAGTTATTTTCTACTTTCTACTTTGTATTTTTCACAATGAATGTGAATCTCTTTTGTAATCATTGATTATTTTATAATCATTGATGATAAAGCTCACTTTTATATAATTCCAGCCCTATGAAAGAAAATGTATGACTTGAAACCCTTGTCTTTAACTCGATGTTGTTGGCCAGTCAGTAACATTTGTGACATTTTCTATATTAAGCGCTGTAGATTTTAAAAGGTAACAGAAGACAAAAGCATTGTCTTTCTGTGACTTACAAGCTAACAACACAGAAAGCACTAGACAGCACCAGCGACCTCTGAAGAAATAAACATATTTAAATAGCAAATATTTAGTCCTGAGCACTATATCAAATTTTTAAATTGGTTTTACCTTTCTCTAATACACACAGCTCAAAGCGTTGCACGTAATGTACATTCAACCAGTGTTTGTTGAATGAATAAATCAATGAGTGGGCAGTTGAATGATGACAGACAAGAGGGTCTTGGAGGTCACTGGAGGGAACTGTATTTACCTCATCTGGAAAAGCTCCGTGACCATGTGAGGCTTGGCTTCCAAGACCAATGTTGTAGCCTTTGTGTAATTTCACTGGCTGTAAAACCTCCCCATTTGTACCGTCCAGCCCACCTCAGCTCGTGCGGAGCTTTACACCTTAGAGGAGCAGGGGGAAAATTGCTTCAAACATACATTACTGGAATCATAATTGTCATCACTTATTGCATGTTTCCTGTGTGCCACACACCATGAGAAGCACTTTGTATGCAAGATGTTATTCAACCTGCATAACCCTTTGAAGTAGGTACATTACCTCCACTACGGATGAGAAAACTAAAACACAGACATTTAAATGATTTGTCCAGTGTCGTGTGACCAGCAAGGAGTAGAGCCCGACTCCAGGCCAGTTCTGGTTGACTCCAAACACTGCAGGATTAGTCACCATGCTACAGACTTTCTTCTTGGAACCAGGACACAAATTTTCAGTGGTGATTAACATGCCAGACTGACACTCATTTTTTTCTCTTATTTTCTTTTTCTTGGTGTCGCCTACATTTGATCTTAGCCAAAAGGCCAAGAAGTGCTATTTTCCTGGTATTGTTTTTAACTTTAGCTACTCTGCTGTGGGTGCAGTGCCAGCCCATGGGAATTTTTATTTGCACCTCGCTCTTAATAAAGTTACTGGCTATTAGGATATCATCTTCCTTTGTGAAGTGCCTATTCAAGTCCCTTGCTAATTTTTCCATTAAGCTGGATTTTTTTTTTCTTACTGATTTACGGGAGTTCTGCGTATATTTTGGCAACAGGCTTGGTTTTGCATTGCAAATTATCTTCTAGTCTGTGGTTTATCTTCTTACTCTCTTCACTTTTTCTTTTCCTTCTTTCTTTCAAAAACTTGTTGGGGAAAAAGTCAATTACACATTCCGGGGCAGAACACAGGTATCATGAACTTCTACCACCATCATTTGCCTTCTACAGTTATCACCCACAGTCCAGCTTGTTTCATCTAATCCCCATCTACTTCTGTTCTTCTCTCCACCTAATAGATTATTTTGAAATAAATCTTGAGCATCATAATATTTCATCCATAAATATTTCTGCATGTCTCAATAGATAAGGGCTCCTTTAAAAAACACACAATCACAATTTTATCACACCTAAAAGATCTTAGTAATCAATCATTCCTTGATTCATAAAAATATTCAATAAGTGTTTAAATTTCTCCATCTCAAATTTTACATTTTAGTAGTTTGAAACAAAATCTAAATAAGACCCATGCTCTGTAATTGTTTGATGGAGGTATTAAGACTCTTCTAATTTATAGATTTCTTCCATTTCTTTTTTCCTTCTTGCCATTTAAGAAACCAAATCATTTGTCAGTCAAATTTCCAATAGTTTGGATTTTGTGCCATTTCACATACTCCTCCGTTTCTGTATTTTTTGCAAATTGTTAGATCCAGAGCGTTGATCGGACTCAAGTTTGATTTTTGTGGCACGAATACTTCCTAGGTGGTGCTGTATACTTCTATCTGGAAGCACGAAACAATGCCTTGTTGCTTCCCTCTTTGCAACTCCAGCAGACACTGACCGTTATGGCCCAGATCTGTTATTTCATTAGGGATGGACGTCCAATTATAAATCACACATTTTAATTAATCTCTGGTATTCTGTGACCTCATTGGATCCTACGGTTTTACCTAAAAATTTGGTCAGGAGGCTGAGGCAGAAGGATCATTTGGGCCCAGGAGTCCAAGACCAGCCTGGGTAACACAGTGAGACCCTGTCTTTAATAAATAAATAAATAAATCTGGGTAATTCGAAATTAACAAACTGAATGAAAACAGAGAGGTTTCTGTTAATTTTTGTGATCCTACCTGAATATCCAGGACAGTAAACTGGAAAGGGATATGTTGCGGTTCTCTAAGGAGGACATCCATCATGGGGCTTGGGGTTGGTGAGGAAAGAATAGCCTAAGCTTTAGATGTTTAAGGAAATGCAAATTGTGTTGGCATAGATTTTGCAAAAGTGTTCTAAATCCAAAATGCGTTAACTCTTGCTAAAGGAACAACTTTGTCCAAGTACCATCTTGGAATAAATAATGAGTTTAAAGAAGTCTCTCCAAATTCCCAATCCTCAATGAGAGGAAAACAAAGCAGCCTCTTGAAACCCCAGTTAACTACCTAACTAGGTAACATTTTTATTTTTTTTTTTATCTAGTTAGATAACCATTGCTACTTAACTAGATTTTAAAAAACTCCAGTGGGTTATATAGCTTACAGGTTATTGCCTATCTGGGCATGTGAATCGTGACATGCTTTTATGCAGCAGTCTTTACTGTGAGGTGGAATAAAACACAAGAGACTGCAACTAAATAAGAATTTTCCTCTTGGAGATTCAATACTCAACATTTCAAATATAAGTCATTTGTGTGATCAAGACAGAAAGATGAGACAAGGCTGTTCTAGAGGAGGTAAAGCCCTTTGAATAAAGGGAGGATGAAAAGAACAGTACGTAACTGAGTTTAGTTTTGCACTTTGGAAGCACTTCTGTGTGCCAGACACATGCTTCGTTGTTGTAGCAGCAAAATAGCAGAATAAAAGGTGCTAGCTTTACAGAGCTCTATTTAGAAAGATGCTAAAAAAAGGCAAAGCCTTTTCTATGTACGTGGTTAGATTTCTAGTTTTATTAATGGTCTCAAAAGAAACTAAACGACATTCAAAAACAATTCTAAATTAGGGGGAAAGAAAAACCAAAATTAGGACCAAGAACAAATATTTAAAAATCTAGAGACTCAAACTGCAATTTTAATATAACAAAATGACCCCCTCCCCCAAAAATGTTGTCTAACGTTATAGAAATAATTCAACTTAACCAATGTAACAGGAATTAGAGTCCTACGAAGGCAGGGACTAAGTACGTCTACTGCTATATCCCCAGCATCTAACACAAACCTTGGTGCATAATAGGTATTCAACAAAAATGTGTTGTATGAAGTCCTAAAATCGTTAAATCCAAAAGTTTCAATTGCAAAACAAAACCGTACGTTACGTTGTATCTCGACAAGCTGTCATTTCAAAAATTCTGTCAAAGCTGCTTAATAAAAGTGTTGGGTTGATACATCCCATGTCTAGAAAGTTGTAAAACAACTGGAGAAGGTCCAGAGCCAAACCTGACTTGCTCCAGATTATAGGGAATGACAGCCAGACTTACTGTTTGCATTCCTGTCTCTGCCTTTGGTGAACAGTTTCCGTTCTAACAAAATCTTCTCCTTTCTAATTTACACTGGTATTTATGTGTCTAGTGATTTAATATCATATCACAGCAGTCTGGCCTTTGGGGTGCCCTTGACTAGCATTTTTCTGATTTACCTTTACATGTATTGTACACAAACTGGCCAGAAATCATTCATCTCAACACGAGCCTCTCAGGTAAGGATCATGGTTTCACTTCTCTGTCCAGAAACAGCCTTCTCCGCAGACTCTGCTTAAAACCAGCTCCCCCACTCCCACGTCTTCTGTAAGCCTGTCCAGACACGGGGTACATCATCGGGCCAGGTCTTCTAGTCGTTCCGCTGCTTGCGAAAGCAATCATTTACAGGCGTTTGGTGTTTTGTCTGACATCTGTTTGATGCTGGAGCTCCAGCCTTTGTCTCAATGAATCACTTGTCAGCGAAAGTTGGGGCATTGCAGCCTGGATTTCACACTCGCAGGAAGAGTTTGCCTGTGATGTAAGTGATCTTAGGCTTTCTGAAATGACCACCTCTCTCCATACCACTACCCTGCCCTGCAATCCCATGAAGAAACAGGAAAATGAGGGAGATTGGGGAAAGATTGATGCTTACTCAAGCTTTATTTTGATTTGCCCCCACAGGCTAGAGCCAGGCTTTCCTCTCTGGGGACTGAGTTGCCAACTCAGCTCCATGGTCAGAATATTGCTGCTGGAAAGAACCACGCAGAAATATTTGTGAGGTATACTTTGAGAGCATCAAAATAAGAGGAAGAGATTTTTGGGGGAGGAAAAAAAAAAAAAAGAAAAAGGGAATTCACCTTTATTTGGTAGCTTGCAGATAATTTTTTTTAGAAGTGCGATTTGATGGCCGTACCCATGTTGGTCCGTGTCTAGCTACAGCAGAGGGGAGCAGGAGTTGGACTGGGTTACAAAGCTGGCTGAGCCTAGCAAGGCATTAAATCTAGAATTCCCTTTCCTTATTCTGCAAGCAGGGTACTAGCGACCTCACAAGCTGTTTAGGTTGGTGAAGTTGCTTTGAAAACCACAGGCCCACACTATTCCCTTATAAAAAATGATTATTCATACAAAGTGCCCTGTGCAAACTCCCGTGTGTGACCTGAGGACTTGAGGAGCAGAGCAGGAAAGGGGCCGGCTAAGCCTGAGAACACTGCAGGTGGCCTTTTTACACCAGGAGCCAGTGAATAGAGCATGCTTCGTGGAGCAGAGATGGAATGAATGCAAGGTGGGGTTATAGAAAAAATCTGATAGAGAAATCATGGACTTTTTACTTCACCTTATTTTGTAAGGAAAGGAAGATGCTAGACAAGATGTATGTTGGAGAGATTCTTCTTTGTGACTTTTAAACTCTTTGCCGTGGTTTCACGGAAAGTGAAGAGGTTGTGACAAACAGATGAGCCCCCAAGAAGGGAAGTCAGAATTTCCAGATTCGATGAGACAGTGGGTGGAAGAAAAGTTTTTCATTTAAGGTTTTAATTCGAAGAGAATAGGAAAGGTGAGGGGAAATTGATATCCCATCTGAGGCTTCTAAGTCTTACATGGGATCTTTTTACGTTCCTAAATTAGTGCAAGGGGGGTGGGTTAGGGTGCCAAAGCTTGGGCTAATCAGTCACTTCATGCATCTGAGTTGGAAACATTTAACCCTGAGATGCAAATCATTTAATCATGCTGACTCAGAGGTGACCAAAAGCTGTGAGCCCTCGGGAGCCAGGAATTCCCAACATGATGCGGTAATGCATTTCACAGCGTAAACCTCAGATCTCCAGGACTCAGGCTGGGGAACTAGGGAAGGCAGAGACTCTGCAACCTAAAGTTTCTGCGTAACAAACACAGACCCTCCCTTCCAAAGACATTGAAAATGAGGGATCCCAGGGGGCAACTCCCACTTCCAGCCCCACCACCCCACACATACCTTTTCATTTCTGTTTGTGCCATTGGGTCAGAAGGTTAATGAAAATGCACTCTAAAGTTATAAAATGGATGAAGCCAGGGATGAATATTAGTTTTCCATTCAAGTCTGAATATGCAATCTAGACATGAAGAAAACCCCATTTGCTTCAAAATCTTACAGTTCTGTTCACATTTGCTTGGATAGGTCCAAGTCACTTAGGAAACTGATAATTGCTAATTGCCTACCGTAGAAACAAGAATAGGAATGCAGGTTGGATCCAGCTTAGTAGTGATGTGTTGAAAGTCTCTGTGTGCCAAATACTAAGTGGCAGAATCATGTTGCAATTGGGATCAAGCAAAAGCTAGAATTTGAAATTTTCATCTTTGATTGTATTTTTCTCTCTTGTCTTCCATCCATCATTTGATTTTTCCTTTTCATTCTCTCTTTTATAGCATACTCTCAGCCTTAAGGATGGGCCTGTACATGCATACTGTTTCCTCTTGAATCACTAAAAAATATCAACTTATGTCCCAAGAGCATCAATCCATTGAAGGAAATAATTCATTGCATCAAATCATGCCACTCAAGTTGGTTTTATGGCAAATATTATAAAATGGTACTTTGATTGAAGGATGACATCTTATAATATCTTGAATCTGTTCACACAATCCAAAGGAACTGCTCCAATAAAAGTAAATTGCTGCTGAAGACAAACCAACTGGAAAAGATGCTTTTTTTTTTTCTTTTAAGGTTTTCACAATGGCTTCAAAGGAAATGCGAATTAATCATTTGTTTTGACCCAAGAGCAGAACTTATTTTGGAGACCTAAACAGGCAATACAAATGAAAACAGAAATGTGAGACTCCCAAATGCTAACGGCGAAAGGAGTCAGTCTGGAAACATCAATTCTACTCAGCGTTTATTTTCATTTGAAGATAGTGGAAATCATTTCTCAATCATGGACAATACGAGTTCTCCTTGCCTGGCAAATGTCCACATGAATCTGTTAACCTCTAAGGATAGATGCAGTATTTTTAAATAGAAAGACAGGGCAATATGGCAGTTAATTAGCAACCAATACTGTAAACTACAGTAGATACAAAGTTTTATCATATAAATTAATTGCCATTACAAAAAGGCAACTGCTTTAGCTAAGAAGGTACAAAAACTGGTAACATCCATAAATATAACAAGAAGCTAAGTGAAGAAATACATAACAGACTGTTTTTCCTATATAATATTTGAATATGCAAACTAAGACACCTGTGGCACTTTACACAAAGTAGGAAGATGACACACGCCATCTAGGCACCCACCCCTCCCCCACGTGGATTTCCAAAACGTGGCAAATTCTAGGGTTACAAGGACAGGATGGTGCAAGGAAGCAGCAAGACAGCGAGCTCCGACCTGCTAGACAAAGAAGGAGCCTTCTTGACAGTTGTAAAGCATTAGGCGTCAGACAGAAACTTGTCAAAAACAGCTGTTGTTGGGTACTGATTGATAATGTTTTCATTCTGACGGCTGAGACGCTGCAGACAGTGTGGGTCTGAGGAGAAGCCCATCTCTGGCGCACACATGAACACACACACAGACAACGGGAAGTCATTTAACAGATGGCTTAGGAGCACTCAGCCACAGGATCTTAAAAAGACAACATTCTACATTTAATGAACTTGCAGGGAAAGCAAGGCCTAATAATCATTTATTTTTCATAGAAGATGAGCACAACAGGACAAAACAAAAACAGGAATTGTGTAACTGGTCATTGGAATAAAAGTTTTGTGCTGTTCATGGATTATACAGTGTTAAAAATATTCAAGGGTGCTGTAGACAAAACTGTATATGAATCACTATGGATCTTTCCCGATCTAGGCCATTAGAAAAAAGCCTAAAGAAGTGTTTGATGTTTTGAAGGTAATGACTACATTAAAATCCACTTACAATATTAAACCACAAAAAGTATCTTTGAATGATGTTAAGGGTCTGAAGTATATCTTCTGGAGAATTACAAGCTATTACATCACCCTGCAATACAGTGTGAGTCTGTGGTATTTGGGTATCAGTCTATGCTACCTAAAAATTACAAACATGTTTTTATCACTCAGGGGTAGGGAGCAGTTTTCTATCATTTGGCCACTTAGTGTTTTAAGTGGTCAAAAGTCTACGAAGTGTGACAAAGAATATTTCATCTATGAATCTCAAAATCCATAGAATTTTCCTGATTTAGAAAAGATCAAAGGTGCTAAGCCTTAGTAAAACTGTACATTTATCTCCACGTAATTTTATCATTTAAATTAAATGAAAAAAATTCGTTCCAAAGACTGAATACGAGCCGTAAAATTATTTATTTGCTGCAGCCCCAACACATTTTTAAGGGCAGACTGAAACCCCTGAAAATAGAGGTTTATAATAGAAATACTGACAGGCCTTTAACCACTAGAGGAAGGCTTAACAGACTCCATTAAACTACATTAGCACTTAATGACTGAATATACAGATGATTCTGTCTTTGATATCTCTGTTAGATCCATGCCAGCTTCGACTCTAACCAGTATACATTTTACTTCTTTTGGCTGTTTTTAAAATTTTTTCTGTTATTTTAAAAATTATTGTCTCTATTTTAATTAAACACTTCCAATTTTTAGAAAAAGATACCTATATTACATTGCAGCTTGACTTTACACAGGCTAATCTTTCCATTAAAAAATATTTGAGGACTTGATCAAATGTAATCGGTGATGCATACATGGTTCCTAAATTTCCTCTAACTCCTCTTGAAAACTGAAACAGTCACTTTGCTCTTAAAAGAGGGGAGTGAGACTTCAGATGTAATTGAGGAAACATTATGCATCTTGTCTTTAAGTTCTTCAAAGCCAATTTTGCTATGGCAGGATATTCCTTCCTGATAAGGTGATTAACTGAAATTTTTGGTGCTCATTTTTCTCTCATAGTCTATAAGGTCAGCATATAAAAGACAAAAAACCAAAAATTAAGATAAAATAAAACAAAAAACCCCAAGAGATCTTGAAAATGATATACATGTTATGTGGAGTCCCAGTCACACAATACTCCACTCCCAAACCCAGGGAAAATTAGTCAAGGTCTTGTGAGCTTTTCTGAGTCCTTCATAAGGGATTTGATTTCCATGAGCCATGAATTCCATCCGTTTTAGCACAGAATATAGAAGAGATGCTTAGAACAACAGAAGGAAGAGACATGCGGTGAAGATAATTAGTGGTAAACAGAGAATAAATTCTCTCTCAGTAGTGTGTACTTGACGTTAATGCCGATGATAATTCACTTGATTTACAGAATATTCACTTTAATAGAGAGATGAGAGTCTGAAATAACTAGAGAAAAATAGATAATGAAGCCATTATAGTCTTGATACCAAAATAAAATTAAAACGAGAAACATGATAGGTTCAAGGCCTTTTGGGAGCCCATTTTCTTTGCCAGATTTCACATTCTTACAGCGTCATGTTCTTTTTCTTCTAACAAATTTATCAGCTGAGAGAAGCTGTCTTTCAATGCATCCATGTTATCCAGCGAGCAGGGCTGCAGAATCCAACGTTTTCCACGTGCAAGTGGTTCAAGTTCAAAATATTTTTTGATCTTGAGGGGGAAAAATAAAGAAAAATATATTATTAATTATATCAGAACCTTTCTCAAACCAACATTTTGAGTGATGAAGTGGGGGGATTTCAAGGAGAATTTATATGAACTGTGATGCTTAGGGCTTTCTAGAATCCTGTCCACAGCTGTTGTTATAACGTGGGTTATATGTTGTGACCTGGGAATGTTTTCTTTAGGGGTGAATGACCTGCTTACAAGCCACCACCATTCCACCTATACGCTGAACAGCATGGGAGGTCTGATGAAGTCTGAGAAAGAATTATATGCACCATGGCACTGGGCAAAATACACTGCAGACATGAAAAAGATTCATGTAATCAAAATAACTCTAGCTGAGGAGCTTTCACTATCTCAGCCTGCCGACTCATTAAATTGGTGATAACCTATAGTATGTATCATATAAATTACCCAAGACTCCATTATTTTGACCATCAAGCATATAACACAAGAAAAAATCTGATTTAAATAATCTTTTTCTCTCTTTTCCTTAAAGTTCTAGTATCTATTTCTGAGACCTGGGAACCTGTTTTCTAGGAAAGAGGATAGAAACTGAGTGCGTGTGTATGCATATACAAACCTACATACATTTACATGCATATATAAAGCCTCCCAGCTTTTTCTTCTCTCTTGGTCCTGAATTTTCTGGGAAGTATAAATTAAGCCCTTACAATAGGTATGTGGGGTAGCACATTTGCTGTCTTAAAAACCTGTTCAACTAATAACCAGTCACCAGACATTTGTATTGTATTGACTAATAGCAGTTAGTATTACCAACTCCTGTGAATAAATGTCAAATTGCTATGACTTCCAGAAGTATTGAGTTTTTCTCCAAAGGTATGATAAAGTGAAAAGTTCAGAAAGCTTCTCACACACACACCCACAACGTCATCTAAGAATAGAACATATTTATTGCCCAGTAAGGTTTTACATAACATACAATATAGTTAGTAGCAACATCAAAAGAGGCATTGTTCAAAGACATTCTTGGTCAACAAATTTCATTAAATCATGAAAAATTCCAGGGTCTTACTTTAGTCAATACTTGGCCCAGAAAAAAAAGTGTCTAAATTTTACGTGCCATTCCCAAATGCAGTTTCATTTTGCCTGTATCATTGCAAGCATTAGGCTATTGTTAATAGCAGAGAGACTGTTAACATCCAAACTGGTATTAATATGTTTGTACATTTTTTTCATGTGAGGAAGAAGATATATATATGTGCATAAGATACTAAGTTATGCTAATCTAGGAACCAGAAATATGCTAACATTTTATAGCTCACATGTGTCCAAAAAGTCCTCCTATAGATAGATGTCTTTAAATTCATAATACTAATTTAAAAAAAAAACCTGTGAGAATTGAAGGACCCTCATTAATTGTGATTCTGAAGAGTAATGAAATCTCATTTACAGATCAGAAAATGGGTACATAACTCTAGAACAATTTTTTGCCTAAGGTAGTTTACAAATCATGTTGTTAAAAGGATTCTTGCTTGTTAAAAACACAAACTCCATTCTTTTAGTTTCTTTTCTGTAGGGCACTGAAAACAACTTACGTCCAGAGAATCAGAAATTGCTAGTGCAATGATCAGTACCAGGGACCAACTCTGCCCCACGGAGGGAAGAACTGCCAGTCACAGGGGCCCTTGACCAGCAGGGGAGAGGAGTAGATGGGAGAGACAGGTGAGAATAAGAATTAAGTCCACTGCTAGAAGGAGGAGTGGGCTGCTCCAAAGAGTTGAAAATCAAAGATGTTGGTCTCCTTGTTTCTGCCACCAAGTGTGGCTTCAGACTGCTTCCCTGAGCACAGAAAGCGGGACTACTGTGCTTAACAGTGCAATCTGGTATTCGATCAATAATGCTTCCTATCAAATAAAGCACACAACATCCAAAACCTGGCACATGAAGGAATTTATATCCTTGTCATTCTTTATAAACGCAAATTCAAAAGGATAGCATTTTCAGTATCGCTAATAACTGAGAAGAGGGCTGGTTGCAAGAAATTTGATAAAATTAAAATAAAGAAGAGCACCAAGACAGTAAATGCCTCTCACTAACAATACTTCTTCCAAGTGGTTCATTTAAAAATCACACAGAATTGACCCTGGTAGCATATTTACATCTAATTTGAAAACTGTTAGATTTAAATAATCTCAAGATATAATAGCAATTTGTGATATATTGCAGTACTGACCAGATACAAAACAGTGAGGTTTAGCTACCCATTAGGTTGGTTTCTAGGCAACTGAAAATAGAGTCTCTCACGTAGGCACACTTGGAAGATGATAAAGATGTCTGAAGGTAAATATGCTTCAGAAGTTGTTCCTGCTGAATAGTAAACATGAGAAGCAAATGGAAGCTGCAGAGACAGGGTGGTCACCAGATAAAGGAGTCTAGTGGTGTTAAGCTGACAAATACGGCGGGTAACTTGAGATTTTCAGATCCAGAACTTAAGTGGGTAACTAACCCTGCCATATTCACCCCACCGGTATCCCGAGGATTCCAAAAACTCCCTTACATTTATAATATCAATTTTAAAACATGTTTTGCCATTCCAGTAATATTCAAGCACAGAAAGTGAATATTTGCTGCTGGACCATAGCTTTTTATTACTCAGAGTTCCATGTTTCTAAAAACAAACAGTCCAGTACAGATGAAGACTTAATGCTCTAATTCTGACTTTTTAGGATAACATTTTTATTTTGTGTTCTTATGTTAACCTGAGCTTCAAATTTTACTTCCCTGCATCATTACAATAACAATTACAGTCACATTTGACCTGTCTGCCATTGCTTTTTTGTCCTTGTATATGTTGATGTATGATTTTAAAGAATGGTGTTTAAGTTTGACCAGTGTAAGTCAAATGCTGATACTGTTTTCAAGGTTAAAAAATAACCTACCTGGGATACAAGATTCTATTTTTTCTGATGGACATACATTTTTTAAAGGTAATTTTCTTATCAAGATAAAAATTTTAAAAATGACTTATGAGAAAATGAAGCTAAGTCTTTTGACTACTTTACCAGTTGCTTAAATATGGTTATGTGGAAACTGCTGGAATAAGGAACCAGTGATCATTTCACACTGGCTTTTGGAGACTGCACTTTGGGGAATGACATCAGAATAGAGCTGCCTGGTGACCTGTGGTCATTTATCTATTTTGGGGATAGCCACAGAGAGTGGGCATTTGTTAGTAGCCATGCGTCCACCCTAGAGATAGGAAAACAAAGCCACATCAGCAGCCAACCTATTTCAGCTCTGTCATGGGAGCCCTTCACTCATGCCACTGCCTGGTAATTTGCATTACCGCACTCCACTATTCACACGTTGCATTTACCGTAAAGCCCTAATATAACAGAGACGATGGCACCATCGCATTGCTGCTGATGTTTGTAGCAGCTGGTAAACCTGTGAGACATTACATAGCACAGGAGACCCACTCATTGGGTAGAAAATGTCCTTTAATGTCCTCTTGAGTAGTGAAATCATCAAATAATCCTTTCCTGGCTCCAGGATCTCTAATAGGGTAATAATGATGTTTACTAATTTCCCTGTCTTGCCCTCACTTTGGATACAAAATTTTTATTAATACTTTCAATTCTTGCCAACCTGGTATGACTAAATTTCTAGCAGTCATAATTTTTTAACTGCAACAATAGATCTTTCCTTTTTAAAAACCCATAAACATCATTTTATTTAAAACGATAAGCTGCTTGTTTTTCCTATTTTTGTTAATAAACCATGTAAGCAGTGTGCGCCCAGAGTTGACCTAGTTTTCCTGAAAGCACTTAGGGAGCAGGGGAATAGAACAGTCTGGAAAGGGTTTATTTAGTGTTTCGATGTGAAATAGAATCAGGTTCTAGGCTCAGATATTTACAAACAGAGCTTTGACCCATATGAATGTGTGGTGAGACATTAACAAGAGAGTCAGGGTACCTGACAGTTCTGTATCGTGTGGGTCTCCGCTGTGAATCATAGAAGATACCACCCCTACTTCTAGTGCACTAAACGCCACTAACGCCAACCGGCCATCGCTAAAACTAAAAGTGCCCGCCCCTCCCGTGTAACACGTCCCCGCGGTGGTCCTACCCTGTTGGGAACTGCTGTTGCTCTTGCAGCGGGTGCCTCTTGCCCCTGTCGAGGGCCATTATTTTTTCTGCACATTCAGCACTGGGGACAGAAGCTGGCTATCTGCTTTGCCCATACTTCCCCAGACCCCATCTACACACAACTCGTATATTCCCTCTATGAAAATCTAGCACATTCTAACTGACCCTTCTTAAGGTTGTGGTGGAGGGTGTTGCGGGTTGTGGTGGGGTTGGGATCAGTCTGAGGAGCTTTGGAAATTTTCGTCCTGAAAGTCGGCTTTCCACAGCTTCATTCCCTCCGCCACCACCTCCGCATGCGGCCGTGGAGAGGGTGGTGGGCAGCAGGGCGTGCCCTGATAGCCCCGTGCTGGTGCGCCATGTGCCAGGGCAGAAGGTTCCACAGATGAGAGCACTACTGTAAACCAAAAGCAAAGCAGAAACAGCAACGGCCCGGCCGGAGCACTGTCCTCATCATTTGTGTGATAAGAGTTCAGGGTTTCTTCCCCCCTGGGCTTTTTAGTGACCATAAAAGACTGTTTAATACTGCACTGTTTACTAAGGGCTTTTTCACTTATTTATAACACTTGGACTGTATTTAGCTGGAAGCAAGAAAAACAATTGATTCAAATAAAGACGAATATGAATATTAAGAATAGTTCTTGCCCAGCGCGGTGGCTCACGCCTGTAATCCTAGCACTCTGGGAGGCTGAGGTGGGCGGATCGTTCTGAGCTCAGGAGTTCGAGACCAGCCTGAGCAAGAGCGAGACCCCGTCTCTACCAAAAATAGAAAGAAATTAATTGGACAGC
>CAUYSK010033635.1:0-17145 GCA_963575035.1 Avahi laniger | reverse complement strand
TTCTGCCATGTGATCACCCTAGTGTTGATCAGTTAGTACCAATTTGATGGCGAGTACAGATGGATCCCGTTCTTCTGCTCTTGTGGTGCCTCACTTTGGATGATGGGCCTAAGTTTAGTCCAGGAAAGTGTAAGAGGTACTAGATTCATTCATTCATTTTTTGAGTCAACAAATATTTACTGAAGACCTATTCTGTGCCGCATTTCATATCAGCAACTGAAGACAGAACAATGAAATATCAATATAATTTTTGTTTTTCAGAACTTCAATTTTATGTTTATTCTTTTCCCAATAACATAGCTCCCAGAGCCCTGTATCTGTCCACATTATTCACCTTCTTTTCCTGCTGCTAGAGTTTGCTCTCCTCCTAAGATTGTCTAAACTTCCTGCATCTCTATCAACTGTATTTGTCTTTCTTTATATTGGCTTGCTTCTCCATCTAATCTGTTAATAACACACAATTTTATGCTAATGTATCAATAAAATATCTCTTTCCTTACTGTGTGATCATTATTCATTTGTGCAATGCCCTTCTAGATATCATGTATTTAAATCAAAGCGACTCTAGTGGTAGGGATCTCCAACTCAGACAGTTGGTGGAAATGTTTGAACTGAATTAACAAGTAGTCATCTATATTACCTATGCAGGGATTATGCCTATAGTCACCTGGTGTTAAATGTTGAGAAAAGTATTTTGGTATTTAACTGCATTGCCCATCTCACAATGTGATGTTCCCAGTATGATGTTCACACCTTCTGTTTTAGAGACTTTGGCATAGACCTGTGATTGATGAATGCAGTCACTTCATAACAGGAGTTTTGTTTTCCATCCTTCATCCTGTTGTGTCCTGCTAATCATGTACTAAAATGAGCAGAGGACATTCATCCTCAAGACTGCTTAACAATGTCTAGTTCAAACACACTTTGTCAATCTAGTCTGCAGTCAGCCTAAGCCAGTAATCAGGACTGCTTTCTACTGACAAATTTTAGTTGTCAGAATACAGTTTATATCAAGGCCACCTTTTAAGGAAAAAATAATATTTATATGTTAGGCATTGTGCTACTTCTTTATACCTGCTATCTCATGTAATTCTCTTTATGGGTTCTATGAGTCAGACTGTCTATCTCCATTTTACAAATACAGACATTGTGATTAAAAGAGGCTAAATCCTTGGCCATAGTCATGTAGCTAATGAGTTTAAAAGTTAAGATTAAAGTAAGCGGAACAGATTTCAAGGTGCCAGAAATAAACCCTGACAAAAAATACATGTGCCACCACTTACCACAGTGACCAACAGTCTACCTTTATTCTTTGTAGTTCTAAAGTTATTTTGTTGAATTTTTTTTTCCATTTTAGAAGCTTGTATATATATATAACCTTAAGAGGAGTAATGCCTGAAGTTTTCAACTACTGGACATTCACACACAGCTCTAGGGAGTTTTTTGTTTTTTGGGGGTTTTTTTGGTGAATTTTATGCCTTATACCTAATTTCATGAAATGCAGGACACCATTTATTGTAAAATGCACTAGTCTTTTGTGTACCATTAAGAAAAAATATGCCAACTAACCATGACAATGATAATTATATTTTTTATTGCATAGGCTTAAAGTTGATCTCAAATTCAGAGATGTTATAATGTGAAAAATGTGCTTCTTATAATTGACAAAATAAACATAGACACTTTGAATAAGAATAAAGTAAATCAGATGGAATTTAGAGTATCACCAAAGAGCAACTTTATCTGCTTTATCATTTTAATGGAGATTACTAAAATTGCTAGATGCCTTTAATTAAACAGCTTGGGAGACTATAAATTAAATAGCTATTTTAGTGTAGATTTTGGCTATGCACAATTATATTTAGAAGACTATACTTGCTATAGCTATGAGTATAAATAAGAAAATACTAATTTAATATCTATCATTTAATATTACTTTGTTCTCCATAATGTAAAGGCAAAGTAAGAGAGACACAATATTCTCTTTCTTGGAATATTAACTCTGAGGCCAAGATAGTGAACTGTGTTTGAGTTTAAATAGATAAACGTATCTGCAACCTAATCTCATTTACAAAATGTTTCTGAGAACATTCTGTATTCAGTTCAGACAAAACTATCATTGCCAACCTTGTCCCAAGAATACTGCATCACTGTACAACTTGCAATATTCTCTGTTCCCTCAGTTATAATTGTAGGCTTAGCATATTAACTATGTTAACAAGACTTCAACATTAGTAGAAAAAAATATTTCCTGCCTTTATATAGTATCCATTATCTTTAACAACTAAGCAAACATCTGAGTAGATAGCAGTAGAAATAGCATAAATCTTGCAGTTGAAATTGAATTTTGATCACCTCTGAGACTTAATTTCTTAGATGTAAAATATAGAAATTAAATGAAGTAATATTAATACATTCTTAATACAAAGTCATGTGATGCATAAAATAGCAGTTAAAGTATGAGAAAAGAAACTGAGGAATTTATTTATCAACATATAAGAAGTAGTCTAAAGCCAAAATAAGAAGGCATAACAAATATTCAAAAAAAACGACAAATATTCAAAGTGCCATTGAGATGAATATTTACAGATACATTTATAATATGCTAGGAGAGGGAGATCCTTAACTGATTTGCTACTTAGAGATTGTCACCAGACAATGACTAAATCCTACAACTAAGAACTTACTGCTTATCTAAACGAATTTTCAACAGTTAATGAAACTTGCCTAGAGTTCTGCAGATCATTGAATCCAAGGTAGCTGTCTTAAATATTAAGATAAAAACTTATATGATTGACAGTTTAAGAGAAACACATTCTGGCTTTTCCTAATATGTGAATAAGAACTAAAAAGCAATTGCGATTATTTTCTGCATGTTTGATTTTTATCCAAACTCGAGGTGAGAGAACAAAATAATTGGAAAGGCTTCTAGGCACTGACTGACAAAGCTATAGCTATTCAGTGATATGGACTTTGTTGTGGAGTATAGGAAGAAAAAGTAAAGGAGGTGTCAGGGGAATAAAAATGGAAGGGAAAGATAAACAAATAAAAATAGTGTGAGCATGAAATTACCACCATTTGAAATAGATTGTGTACATTAACAAGTAGCTTTTATGTCACTAAATACTACACATTTGTATCAGAAGAGAAGACCGGGTGCAGTGGTGTGCACCTGTTGTCCCAGCTCCTGGGAACGCTCAGGCGAGAGGATTCCTTGAGCCTTGGAGTTCAAGACCAGCCTAAGCAATACAGTGAGATCCTGTTTATATAGAACAAAACAAAACAAAATTTTAAAAAAGAATGCAGAAGATCAGTCTTTCTTAGTGAAAATTCATAGTTATGAAAAAATTTTAAAGAAGCAACACTCACACTTTTTGTTTTACTTTCAGTATTTCAAAACAGGCAAAATTTTGTCTAATAATTTTAGGAAACAAATTTCAAAGGAGCAGACACAAATTTGAAATATCTAAAATTCATTTTTTTGATGTATGTGATTATTAGAGTCTCTACAATTATTTTTGAGTGAATAATTTTCTCAGCATACCATGTCTACTTTTAGAAAGAATAGTGAAAATATTCTTAAGTTAGTTCCTTTTAGGATTCTCCAAAATTCTCCCATAATGAGAGACTAGAGTATATTCACCTAGCCTCATGGTTCCTGCTCTGCTTTCTCCATATTTTATATTCTCAGCAGGGAACTTCTAATGTTTCCTAAAATATATAATATACCATTGTCAGCTAGTAGTCAAGTTAGTTATATACCTGAAGCTATTATATTTGAAGAAACTTTTCAATTAATACCACATTACATTGACAGATTTCATTAAACACATTTATTCAACACAAACCCTACCGAGTCAATTGTTTTATAATAATTTTTAATTTTAAGGTAGTCACACACTGAGAGGATAACAATATTTTATTTTGAATGTATATTATTTTTCCTTTTATACAAGTAATAAAATATTTCATATGGTCAGATTTACAATTGCACAACACTTAGGTAAGCTCTTACCTTGCATAACTTCTTACCTTAGCAGATTCCCTACATTTATTGGCAGGGTGGAATTTTAGTAAGAATTCCATCTCTATACCCCTGTTCCTTAACACTATACTTAATATAGTATAATAAGGAAAGATGATCTCATGGAAGTATTTTCAAAAGAAAACAAAAATGTTAGAAGCATTGACTATAGTTCAATTCTCTATTTTTCAAATAAAGAAACTGCAGACCTCTCCCTCTTGTCTATAGTAAGTGATATCTATACTGTTGGCTTCTCTTCATCAAAGGAAAAACATTAATTAAAACCAAATCATTTCATGTACAGTATTTCTTTTTTTCATATGTATTTATTAAGCATTGAGGATCCAGAAATGAATAAATACAGTTCTCTGATCTAAAAGATCTGCAGTCTAGTGGGGGAGGAAAATGACAAATAATAATTTACCAAACTAATGTCATAATAAAGGTGTATGTCATCTGCCAGAAAGCACAGAAGGTGGAAAGTTTTATTTGCTAACCAAACTTAGAGTAACTTTTATCTCTGCCTTCTGACCCTGCTTGCCTTTTAAATAAATAACATTTAAACCCTGGTATTTTAAAATTGATGTTTTTTATGCTGTGCTAGATGGCATTTAATCAAACAACTTATTGAATCCATAATATATAGCACATTGATCTCCAGTATTCCCTTATCTAGTAAATCCATCATTACATTAAGGAAGAAGATAAGAGTAGTTTCTTATAAACTTTCTTTAATAAATTTTTGATATTGACCATTTTTTAGACATTTTATTCCCAACTGTTCACATTACAATAATATATTTTGGATCACAAATTTAAATCAGTATGTAAGTCATATGATTCAAATTTATGAAAACGTTCTATGCTTTTGAACTATATTCATCCCAGAGTGGAAAACCTACAGTCCAAACTATGCAGGGCACTGAACATAAAAAGGAAGCTGAGTAGGCTTTCCTAATGTTGTTTCTGTAAAGTGTGATAAAGCAACTCGTAGGTAAACTCTTATCTTTCCTAAGCTCTTATATTTGTAGATCCCACCACACACACTTTTTGCCCACTTTATTTTTTAAAAAGGTACAATGATAAAAATCATGATAAGAAATAAAAGATCAAAGGTACTGAGAAACTAATTAATACATTGAGTGTTCCATAAAATTTTATATGCATGTAAATTATTTCATTTTCAGAAAAAATCTATGAAGTACTAGTAATTATCTTCATATTAAATATGTAGAAACTGACACTCTGAAAGTTTAAGAGATTTGCACAAGAACACGCAATAAGTAAATAGCCAAAGCAGGACTTCAAAATCTATTTTCAAATTTCATAGTAGCATATTTTTAAATCTAAGATATAACATTTTCACTTCTTCTGAACCTCTCGATTTATACTTAAAAATACATATTATTATGATTACAAGCTTCATGATATTGGAACATATATGAAATAAATTAGAAATGACTAAAGATTGTTATAGTTAATCACAAAAATCACATGAAGAAAGGAAACAGACTTTGTGGCTAGAATTAAAACTTAGTTTTGTCACTTACTGTGTGACCTTGAACAAATGCCTTAAGTTCTCTCAGCTTCTGTTCCTCTTCTGTAAAATAATAATAAATCTCACATCATACTTTGGATAATGATGCATTGCACATAGTACTTTGGTGACAGATTAACTCTATAGAAAATATACATGGCAATAGCTGGCCTAGAGCAGACACCTAATAATTATTAGTTAATATTAAATTTATTCTAGGAAAAGCTATATTAGGAATTGGATTTATTTTTAAAGTTGTTAATAGTATTTTTGATAGAGTAAGACGACTTCAAAGTTAAGTTTTAAGACATTATGCATTTGTTTAGTCCATGAATTTCAAATAGCTAATTAATTTAACAAAGTTGTCTCCATTTAATTAATAATAAATTCTTAAAGAGAGCATCACTAAAGACTAGCATATAGTGTATTCTGTGGGGTCACTAGAATTAAAATTTTATGAATCTCCTCAAAATTATAGTTAATTGGAAAGCTGTTTGCAATAAGACTACCAAAGTCATTATTTGAGAAACTAATACCTAAAGTAATGGGAACCACAAAGAAGTGAGTGTAACATATTGATAAAATTTCCCCTTGAGATATTTTCTGATAATTAATCTGAGAAGGAATAAGGAGAAAAATCAAGAAAATAAGGGAAAAAAACTTCTTTGACAAAAACTTAAAAATTATGCATAAGTTTTGGCAGTCTCACAATTCCGGGGTTATAAAAATTGGAATTTTGTGTTCTCCAAGAAGGAAGGTCTACGGTAAATACTTAGGGCTATTAGCTGAGATCCACAAGGGCTATCTTCTGGTGTAAAGGCAAACTGAAATTAGAACGGCACTCAAAAATTCTGAAAGTATTTCAATCCCTATATGGTTAAAGGTGATCTTGTTGCCTATCAGAAGAGAAGTAAAAAATCCTCTCTGGAGGAAGAAAGTATCATCTAGAGCCTCTGAAACTTTAGCATGGTGGCATGCACCAAATAGCAAGATCAAAAGCCAAGTGATAAAAATAGATCCACAGGTAGTCCATTTATGCATTGTAGTAATCAGACAGAAACCTTAATTATAATTAATATAATTAATATATTCAAGAAAATAGATAAGATGGAAAATTTTACTAGGAAACTAAAATCTATTAAAAATAATCAACTGGAAATTCTAGACAATGAAAAATAAAATAGATTAAATTATAAATTTAAAGATATGTTTAACAAATGATTGGACACTCTAAAAAAGAAGATTATTAACTAGGAAACAAATCAGTAGAAAAATAAACAAATTGAAGTACAAAGTTAGAAAAAGAATTAAAAATATATAAAGAATGATTGCCATAATTGAAAAATATCTAACATGAATGAAATTGGAGTTCAAGAAAGAATGGAATGAAAGAACATTTGAGGATGTATTTGGCAGGAAATTCTAAAAGACTGGTAAAACCAGCCATCAACATCAAACCTGTAAAAGATATCAAAAAGCTCTAAGAGCAAAGAGAATAAAAAAGAAACATATATAGGCACATGGGCTATACACTTGCTGAAAAAGAAAGAGAGAAAAGCTTAAAAGAAGGTAAAGGAGTAAAAAGGATATTACAGTCACATAAATGGCAGACAATAAGACTGAGAGCTCACTTGAGCCAACATAATGTAAGTGACATGATGATGAAATGACAGCTTTAGAGTCCTGAAAAAAATGTCAATCTAAACTCCTACAGCCAGTGAAAATATCCTTAAAATAAAGGGAAGATGAAGAAATGTTGAGATAAACATATGAGAAGTCATTTCAAGGAAAACTGTAATAAAAGATATAATAAAGCAGTTCTTCAGGAAGTAGAAGCTAGTAATGGAAAAAGGAGGGATAAGTTTCACAAGTGTAGAAATGAGGATAAATCTAAATGAATATTGACTGTTCTGAATAATAAAGTCTCGTGGCGTGTGAAGTGTGTGCATGTGTGTATATATATGTAAATTTATGCATGCATGTGCATATAGATTTCTACATATGTCAATGAATATATATTTGTTTACATATGTATGTGTGTATATATAATTAGAATATATGATCACAATAGCACAAACCTCAGAACATAGACAAATAGACTAAAAATGTGTAAGGTCATTGTATTGTTCAGGAAATGGTAAAAATATTAATAAAAAGTAGACTGTTGAAACTCCTAGAGATATCACTTAAAGAATAATAAATATATGTGTATAATAATAGAATAATAATAGGATACTTAAAAATTCTTATACATGATTAATCAAAAAGAAAATAGGAATGAAGAAAATAAATGAACAAAACCAAATAGAAAAATAGAGGGAAAAGGTAAGGTAATTAATTTAAATTCCCCATACATCAGTACTTAAATTGATTATATGAAATTTAAATTAATTAATGACTACAAACTTTTTAAAAAGATTGTCAGACTGAATATAAAAACAAAACCAAACTAAGCACTGCTTACAATGGATACACACCAAATATAAAAAGACAAAAGACAGTTTAAGTAAAAAGGATGAAAAAATATGCCATGCAAAGGTCATCAAAATTTGTAAAAAGCTGATACGAATATGAAGCAAAATATACTTCAAAGAAACGAGAAAAACTAGACATAAAGAGGGTATCTCATAGTGATTGTATTTGGGCTCTCTAAAGAAATAGAACCAATAGGATGTATACCCATCTACCTAGCCACATCTTTATTTACAGATATTTGTATTTATGTATCTATTTAGAAAGAAAGTTATTATAAGGAATTGGCTCTCATGATTATGGAGGATGAAAAGCCCCAAGATCTGCAAGCAGGAAACCCATGAGCGCCAATGGTATGGTTCCAGTCTGAAGGCCAGGAGGCTGCAGACCCAGGCGGTGCCCATGTTTTAGTAAGAGTTCAAGGGCAGGAAAATATTGATGCCCCATATCAAAGGCAGTCAGGCAGGGGAAGTTCCCTATTACTCTCAAGAGGGTCGACTTTTTTTTTTTATATTCAGGCCTTCAACTGACTTAATGAGGGCCACCCGCATGGGAGAGGGCAATCTGCTTTACTCAGCCTACTGATTCAAATATCAGAGACAAATCAGGAAATGGGTAGTAGGAAGGATAGAAGACCAGTGAGAGAAAATTACACCACCTGCATCACAGGGATCTATGAAAGTGCGTATGAGAGAAAGAGCTTTAAACACCTACCAGGCTTAGGAACAGAAAGCTAACTTGGCAGTATTGAACAAGTAATTTTTTGACCCCTACATTAACCCCTTCTGTCTTTCCCAGTTTAATCCTAGAGGGTCTTAGAACTTACATTCCTGGGAATAAAATAGTGCCTTCTTTAGTTTTTCTTTATTCACCCACAATACTTAAAAAAAAATAAGTTTTAAAAACAGCTTACCTCATATTTGTCAGATTATTCTCTTATTCTGACTCTAAAGAAGATTCACACTACTACACGCAGTTCATTATAATTTGCAAATTTCTAGTCTCTGTCGGTGTGTCCTCAGCTACATAAAGGATTATATTTGAAAACACAAGATAAATGAGAAAGATACCATGGAGTAGTTGTTCTGTTTTCTTCCCAATGGTTTTTTCCTTGCCAAACCAATTAAGTAAACAAGTTGAGTTTCGATTCTAAAAATAAAAAACATGCATGTACAGTTGCCCAAATATGTTTTCATTTTCATACATAAAAGGAAATACTACAAGGATTTAATTATAACAAGAGTTTGACATTTGTGGCATAAATGTGATAGGTTAGTTAATGTTTGTGTACCTTCTCTAAATAAAGAAACTAAAGGATCTAGCAAGCCAGCCTGAGAGCTGTCCAGCAGGTGACAAGCTGGAAATTTGTCATATAGGTTTCATAATAGTAGCAATTAGCTGCCAGTTTCTGCACTCATCAGGTAAAAATGCTGTCATTCCTTGTAGAATTTTGTAGTACAGAAGAGAAATATTAAGGAAATTAATGCAGTCGTACGAAGATGATAACTGTTAAAGAAAATTAAAGAATTAATAGCAGCCTACATTGTAAAACGTGTGATTTGCTGCAAGAATCCATGAATGAGGACCTAAAATATTACTTTCAGAGGGATAATACTGCGGGCCCTCAGCGGTTGCCTTCACTTCATTCTGCAGATGTTTTAAACTTCTAAGGTCAGCTGGTGATAGGCAGACAAAGATGGGAAGGATCCTGTTGGGAAATGAGGCACCAGGAGGTAGTGAATAAAAATAAGTGCAAGGATTTTCCGAAGAAAAAATTTTCCAAATCCTGATTGGAATGTTAGCCAAAGGATCATATCTTACCTAAAATCTTCTAACTCTGAGTATTAACTATTTTATATAAGGTTTCTCAAAGAAAGAGGATATTTTAAAAAGAATCATTTTCTTCTTTTTCCTGCTTCTGAAGATAGCTCTAAAAAGGTGTAATAAACCGTATTTAAAATTCAACTGTGCTTCTAGTATTAGAAGTTTCATAGATTCATTCTATTTATGTATTGATAAAATGGAAGCAAAGCAATGAAAATCATTCCTCTACCCATACCTAGCTCTCTTTCTCTCTCTCTCTCTCTCTCTCTCTCTCTCTCTCTCTCTCTCTCATTTCCATTTGTTATAATGAACAGTTACTTCAGCTTGGAATACTCTTTGTTTGATTTAACTCTCAGTTTAGACACTCCTTCCTCTGGAACTATTTTCTTGACTCTTCCAAATATTAGAAATTTATGGAAGAACTCAGAACTCTTCCCAAAATATAGGATTTTTACAAAGGCACATTAGAAGAATATAAATGTTTAATGTTCTGAATGTGCTTACATAGTATATTTCTTCTCTGATTGTACTTAGCACACATCATATTGGATTCATTTATTTAATTTTCTCCTTTAATCTTATAAATGCTATGAACACAGATGACTTGGCTTTATTGTTCACTGTTATATCCCCAGGGTTTACTGATACATAGTAAGAACTCCAGAAATATGTGGAAGGAAATGATAGATAAACTCAAATTGAGCATTCACAAAAATTCACGTAGTGAAGTTCCGACTCAGAAAAACAAAACTGAAAGTTTAGACAGCATCATAAAAATAAGAATAAACCAACCGAAGCACAAGAAACCAGAGAGGGATGGCTTATGTAAATGAAACATTTAGAGAAGACTATAAAAAAACGTGGGAAATAGCAGCAAAACTTAGCAGTAGACAAAGAAAATCCAGAAAGTGAATTCATGAGCAAGATGACAATTGTACCAGTTATTTTGTCATGATTTTTAAACACGTGTTAAATGAAGCCATCTATTTTGTAAAGGAAGTCACAAAACAGAAATACAAGAGCTCAGGACACAGACAGTAAGACAACAGAAGACATAAAGTGTGAGCTGTTAGAACTTGGGAAAGAAGTGGAAAAAAGTTAACTGCAGAAATGAAAACAAAATTTGAAGGAACGCAACGGAGAACGTAAACTGATAAAAATATAATAAGTAGCACAGAGAGCAAAAATTTAAGCATAAAACATGAAGAAATGGAGTTAAAGGTACCATTTGGGAAGAATTAGAGAGACTGCAATAAATATGGAAGACAGGCAAAAGAAGGCAATACGTGCATAAGTGGAAAGAATAGAAAACAATTAAAAAGAAATATTAGAATGTACAATTTCAGAAAAATTTCACTGAATACACATAATGGAAGAGTACACTGTCAGCCAGAGAAAAGCAACCCAGAATGGCCAACACTAGGCTATACTCTGGTTAAGTTATTAGACTTTAACAATATCAAAACAAGTAGGAAAAACAAACAAAAAAGAAGAATAAAGGCTTCAGATTTTTCTGCAGCAATAGAAAATACCAGAATAGAGTTGAGCAATATCTAAAAGATAATCAAGAGAAAAAGTATAAGCCCAGGCTTTATTAAAACCTAAATACAAAGCCAGGGTTTGTAAGACAAGCTGCCCTACAAGTGTAAGGGACAATAATTCTAGAATATTGTTTCCATGAACTTTCTTGAGGATCTACTTGGGGAATCGCTGCAGAAATCATTTAAAAAAAAAAAAAGTCAGTGAAATTGAAATAGCCTAATTATGGAACTTAGACTAAAATAAAAATGGAAATTAAAGTGGTTGAACTACATAGTTTCTATTTTCAGTGCTCTTTATTTCCTCCTGCATCTTTTCATTTCCTTCTGGAAAAGTTATACTTCAGCTGAATAAAACCCCTTAGTGTTTTCTGTAGAGCTGTGTTACTGATGACAAATGTTCACAGTTATTGACTATCCAAAAATTTATTTACTTCAATTTCATTTGCAATGACATTTTTCACTTAATAAAGGAGCTTTTATTGGCATTTAGAGGTTACTATTCCATTATCTTTAAGATCGCATTTTTTTCCTAGCAAGAAGTCATTCGCCAGTGATTATTGCTGCCTTCAATTTCGTGTGGTTTTTTATTCAGTTGCTCTTGGCATTTTCTTATATATTTCATAATATTGTATTTTCTATCTTCTCTCCTCATCCCTACTTCTATTAGAATGGCTTGCTTACATATCTTATGCTTTATTATTTTCAGTCTTGAAGAGTTCATGCTCATTCTGGATATTTTCTTCTAACCTGTTTATTAGTTCATAAATGTTGTTCTCATTTGTATTTAATGTGCTACTATATCTTTGCCACTTATTTTTAAATTTGCTTATTATATGTTTTGTCCTAAAATTTCAGTTTTTTATAGTTTCTAGTTCTCTGTGAAATTTTCAAGTTTATATTTTGTCTCTTTTAACGCAGTAAACTTGTTATTTCAGTGTCTTTGATGGCTTCAATATCTGGAGCCCTGTCAGTTTTTTCTATTGCTTGTTTCTTCTGAGTTTTGTTCAATCAGTCTTTTCTCATTATATGCCTGGATATCTTGGATAGTTTTGATTACATTTCAGACTTTGTATTTGAAAAATTGATTGTATAAATAATTTTATTGGGGTCTAAGATAATGTCATCTTCCTTCAGAGATGATTCATCTTTTATTTCTACTGGGGCACCATAGACATGGAATTGCTTTTATCTACTTTCAGAAACTGAAATATTCCAAAGCTTACTTCAGTCTCTCTAATGGTCTTTCTGTATCCAGTTTATTACCTTCACTCAGGTTGCAGCCCTTTAGGACCCCTCCTCAAAGCTACAGGTATCCACCAGAGTCAAATCTCCCTTGTAGGCCTTCCACTCCAATTTTTGCTCTCCTCACAATCTGGAATAATTTTAGAGTTGTATTCATTTCTGACATGATTCATAAGTAATAATTTTAAGCAAAGATTTAATTATGGACATGAAGAAACTATCAAAGTATTTGAGGAGACTGTGGGTGCTGGGCCTAGAAGAAAGGATGGATGGATGAAAAGAACGTGAGCAAGGTGAATGAAGGGTCAGGTGAAAACACCTGCCCGAAGCTGCTTGTTTGCTGTGTGCGAAGGTCAGCTAAAACAGCTGACCTGTATGGAAGTTGTTAAATTAGCAAACAGCCCTGACCCTTTGCATGTGTTCTTGGAAATAAATACAGGAAGGAACTTAGCTGAGGAGGCCACTTTCCCCTTCAGACTTTGGCCTCTTCCCTTCTTTCGAAACACTATGTATTTCGAGTAATTATTCATTCCTTTGCTACCAAGCTCAGGAGCAAAAAGCAGCCATAACAGGAAACTATATAGATAATTCATACATAAATATAGAGTGAGAAAGAATGTTCTAACTATGACTCAAAATCCAGAACCCTTAACTCTCAACACATAAAAATTAAAAATAAAATCTTTCTGCGTGTCAAGAAATACAAAAGGCAACCCAGGAAAAATATTTGTAATTCTATCATAGACAAAGGCGTATACTTGCTAAAACACACAAATTGCTAAAAATAATAAATGAAAAATTGACAAAGGTTATGAAAAAGGGAAATGCAAATAGCTCTAAAACATAAACAGATTCTCAGCGTCACTTATAATGAAGGAAAAATTATATCTACTTTGAGATGCCATTTTATGTTATCACGTTGGCAAAAGCTGAGAAGTTTGAGAAAACACTTCCTTAGTGAGCATATAGGAAAACAGGCCTCATATATTGCTGATTGGAATATATAGAATTCTTATTAACAAAAATTTTGCAATAACTCCTGGAATTACAGAAATCTTTCACACAGTGATACAACATAACATATTTCTCTGATATTCTTAAATAGGTGAAAAAAGATATATAGGCTGAGCATTAAGAATCTGAAAATTCAAAATTTAAAATGCTTTAAAATCCTAAACTTTTGAGTACCAACATGGAGACTGAAAGACTGTCATTTTTTGTTGTTGCTGTGGTTCAAGAGCTGATACAGGTATTCTGGCAATGCTATTGTGCTGCTTCATTACCCTGAACACATTTTTTCACTGGATTAATGGTATGTCAGATTTTTACCAAATACTTGTGTGTGAATAAGTGTACGAAAATGTTTGCTTATCAGTAGCATGTAAATTCAAAGTCAGGAATGATAGTGATGCCAAACAATGACAGATTGGCCACATGGGTGTCTGAGATAGTGATACATTTGCTTTCTGATTGTTAAGTGTACACAAACTTTGTTTCATGCACAATATTAAAAATATTGTACAAAATTAACTTTAGGCTATGTGTGTAAGGTGTATACGAAATATAAATGAATTTTGTGTTTAGACTTGGATCCCATCCCCAAGATATCTCAGTATGTATAGGTAAATATTCCAAAATCCAAAAACCCAAAATCCAAAACACTTCTAGTCTCAAGTGTTTTGGATAAGGGACATTTAACTTGTGCATGCACAATTTATTTCACATACTGTCTAATAGCAAAAGTTTACATTTGTGATATTAAAACATGCATGATATGAGATAGATCAAGTAAATTATGGTTACTTGATTAGGGCTGGGATCATTGTCTTTATTTTCATAGATATACCACAAACCTAACATTTTTATTTTAATGTACATCATTATATATAATTAAGATGATTATCAATATGCACTAAAATTAATACTCTGTTTAAATTCATTCCTGATAACTACTAGTAGAAAAAGAGGGAAGTATATCTTTTTCCTTCAAACGACTTGACAAAATCACGTATCTCCACCCAATCAGAGGTTCAGGTGTGTCAGGAACCCCACTTAACAGAAATGTATAAAAAGCTGATCTACACTCAACTCATTTGGACAAAAAAATGCCTGAACTTGAACTTTGTGGGACTGAAATGACTATGATGAGCTGCCTACGTAAATCCGATTACATAAGAGATGGGCAAATGTCTACTACACGCTGCATAAAGCAGACACTCAATGCTGGGGAGTTTTAATAAGGAGATGTAATTAAGATACACATCACTTTCAGAAATATGTCTTTAATTCTCAGAAAAATCACTGCCAAACTTAGCTCAGCTGTGCTAATTAGTAAAAACTGGGAATTCAGAAAATCAGGCTGTTAGAAAAAGGTATGCTGAAGAGTGACTTTACAGAGCACTGCTCAGGTAGTGTATTGTCGGGACTCCGATCCTAAGACAGAGAATTTTGTAGATTTTGGCGGGGGCAGGAGTTTAACTGACGGCAGGCTGTATCTCCCATGAAGCACAAAGTTCTCCAAACATCCTGACACCTGGGAACCTCAGGAACACCACAGACAAGGACTCATAGTGTTCAGTGGCTGTTCTACCAATTTTTGAATAGCTCAGTTTAATTGGAAGTATTGTCTTAGGCTGAACCAAATACATTTCTCTGAGGTTTTCATTTAGCGTTTAACTCTTGCTCTCTGAAATTATTCAGATGAAGTTTAACCCACTTCTCCATATTTCTATCTGCTATGTCTTTTCTTTTCCAACATCAGGGTGTCCTGTTGTTTCCACTGTTCCTATTGCAGACCCTGGTTCAGTCTTCTAGAAGAAATCCAGTTGCTGTCCTTCCTAAATTTTGGCTCCTCAAAGTGTGATGTGTTCAGTGTGTCATACAGTATAACTGTCACCTCCGGTCCCCTGGACTCTGAAATTTCATAATTGCTATGTAAGTTTGCATTAACACTTTGGTAGTTATAGGACACTGTTGGTTGATTTTGAACTTATAATTAACTGAAATACTTATATTTTTTTAATAAACAGCTATTAAGTAGGTTCCTCCATATTTTGTACTTCGTCTGTCAATTTTTAATTTAAGTCCAAATTTATTTAGTCACTATTGAACAAATGATTGGTGTCCACTTGCAGAAAAATTAGAAAATACAGCAAGATAAGCAAAATGAACAAGAATAAAAATTATGTTTAAATCATCCCTTTATTTCAAACATTTCAAGATAACCACTCTTGACACTTTGATAAATACCTTATCAATCTTTTTTTATACATACGTATACTAGCTGTTAGATATTTATGCGTATTCTGTGCACATACACATACATAAAATGTAATTACATACACTTATGATCTGCCCATTTTCTAAGTTGTACTTCGTAATTGTCTGTAAATGTAAAAAAAATTTATTCACCTGTATTTTCGTTTGAAATTGCTTCAAAATATTTCATTTTTAGATGTGAGATTGTTCAGTTGCTATGGCTATGTAATAAACTACTTCAGAATGTAGAGACTTGACACAAGGACGACATTTATTTTTCGCACAAATCTTCAATTTGGCAGAGCTCAACAACTTGTCTCTGTTTTACTTAGAATTAGCTGTAGTGGCATAAAGACAGGAGACTGGATTCATCTGAAATCTCACCCTCTCGCATGACTAGTAGGTGCTGGCTGTCAGCAGGGACCTAAGCAGGGGCTTTCTGCTACAACACTTACATGTGGCCTCACAATGTAGCCTGGACTTCCTCACAAAATGGTAGCTGGGTTCAAAGAAGAAAAATCCCAAAAAAGAGAGAGCCAAGTGGAAGTCAAATTGCCTTTCAGGATCTAGCTTCAAAAGTCACCCAATGTCACTTTCATAATATTCTATACATTAAGGGAGTCACCAAGTTTTTCCTAGATTCAAGGGGAGGGGGAAACAGACTCAAATCCTAAATACAGGAGTGGCAAAGTTGAGGATGAGGATGTGAGACTGGAAATATTGTTATAACTATTTTTGGAAATAGTATCATCACAGCCATAACATTTAACCTACTTAATACTGTTTTTTTTCACCATTAGAAAAAAAGGCTGTGAAAAAAATCTCAAATATACATCTCTGAGTACTTATACAATTAATTCCCTAGGATACTTTCTGAGAGCAGTGATTCCTGGGTCAAAATTTATGCACACTTTTAAGATTTTCAATAGATATTGGCAAATTGTTGTTCAGAGACATGATGAAAATTTCCACCCCAGTCATCATTCTATGAATGGAAAACCCAATTAGCAGCTCCCATTCAAACATTAGGTATTACTGGACTACTTAATAATAGCTAGTGGTATTATTACATGCTAATTTCTTTTTTTTTTTTTTTATGGAAAATTTTTTTTTTTTTATTTCAGCATAATATGAGGGTACAGATGTTTAGGTTACGTGTGTTGCCCTTGCCCCCCCTCCCCCCCTCAGTCCAGGTTTCAAATATGTCCATCCCATTGCATGGTGCACATTGCACTCTTTGTGTACAC
>CAUYSK010033634.1:0-119490 GCA_963575035.1 Avahi laniger | reverse complement strand
TGAAGTTTGATTTCACAGTAGTTACTGAATAACTAGAAGTAAAGAGGCTTATGGTTACTGTTATTATGTGGAGGAGAAAACATTTGGAAAAATTGTTGTTAGGTGGAAACAGACATCCCCTCAAGAATTAAATAACACTTTCGATTATCTTGGAGTTTTGATATCTGCAATGACAATAACAAGAGCTATTCTTAGGGTATACGTAATGAATAATGTTTACCTTAGTTATTTGGATGTGAATAAAGTAATAGTGTATGGAAATGTATTTTTTTTATCTTTTTCTTTTTTCTTTTTTTTTGGTCTTTCATAGAATTATTTTTATTTATTTATTTATTTATTTTATTTCAGGGTAGTATAAGTCTACAACCCTTATGGTTACATTTTATGTCTTTGCCTCACGCAGGCGAGGGTAAGAGGCATCCCCTCTACAATGCTCCTTGAGACCTTTAGTTGTGGGTTTACCTCCCCATCTCTCTAATCCCTGGAGAATATTACTGCCTAGCGAGGATCCTTCTGTTCATCAGTTAGTACCAATTTGATAGCAAATACAAGCAGAGCTCATTCTTCCAATCTTGTGATATCTCACTTCGGATAATGGGCTTAAGTTCAATCCAGGAAAGTATAAGAGGTTCTAGATCATTTTTGTTTCTTATGATTGAGTAATATTCCATTGTATACATAAACCAAATTTTAATAATCCACAAATGAATCGATGGACACTTGGGTTGTTTCCACATCTTTGCAATAGTGTATTGTACTGCTATAAACATTCGGGTGCAAGTGTCTTTTTTTTATAGAGTGTCTACCCAAAAGAACAAATAGATGATTTTTAATGGGAGCGTAATGTTTCATAGTGCAATCCTTGCTCTCCTCTGCTTTGTCTATAAGCTTTTTGCTTTACTTTTTGGTGCATTTATGTACTATTTCCTTTTTGGCCCCTGTTAATTTTTGCTGTGTGGATTGGATTTTCTCTGCTTTCCCTCCTTCTAGTGATTTGGAAAGTATTCATCCTATTTTAACACAGTGGTTACCCTTAAGTTTTTGAAATCATATTTAAACTTATATTCCCTAAGCATCAAAATTAAGAATTAAACAGTATGATTTTATGTCCTTCTCCTTCTCCTCCTTTCCACTTTTTGTTAATGTGTTCTAGATTTTAAGACCCATATCAATATTTTTACATTATGATAATTTCCATATTCATTCATCCCTTTCAAACATTGTTTTTGACATTTCTACCATTTTATAATCAAAATTATTCTAAGTATTTAGACAATTCTAGCATTAGCTTATCATCGCTCACAGATCTGTAACATCACAAATTCCCTCCCTGTAGGGGATTTTTGATTTGTCTCCTGGTAGATCAGTCTTCACTGAGACTTTTTTTTTTCCTGTGCAGAGAATACTGGTAATGTAATATTTAAGCCCTTGGATATCTGAGACTGTCATTCTGTTGACCTTAAATGTAAATGAAAACTTAGCCGACTATTTTTTCTTTCCTCAAAGTTGTTGAAATGACTCCATTGTCTCTGAGCAGTGAATGCAGGAGAGGAGCCCGAGGCCACTTGGATTTGGATTCCTTTGTAGGTAATCTTCCCTTTTCTCTGTTTGAAGGTTTATAGAATTTTCTGTAGCTATCAGAAACATTTATCAGGATATGTATGTGTGTTGACTTAATTTCTTTTGCCTTGCCTTTAAATATGTTCTTTCAATCTGCGGCCTCAAGTTTTCAATGCAGGAAAGCTTTTTATTATGACGATTATTATGATCAGTCCCATCATTATTTCCGTGCCGCGCTATTCTCTCCTTGGAGAATTCCTTGTATGTACACGTGGGGTGGCCTGGTTTTGTGGTCCAGGTCTCATATTTTTTTCCTCACTATCATCCGATAGCTGAGGAAGATTTTTGAGTGTGTCTGTGACTGTTTTTTGCAGTGTACTTTCTACTACTTGGCAATTTTCAGTGAGGTTGTCACTGCAGCCATTCACGTGACCTTACCTGACCGCAGTCCTTCCCTGGGGATCGGATGTGGATGTCGAATCGTACTGTTACTGCTCTGGGGAGCCTTGTCCCAAAGCAGACCAGGGGCCCCCGAAGTCATTAATATTTTCTAGCTGGCCTTTTAAAGGGAAGTTGGCTGACCCCTGCTCTTGATGCTATTTGCTTTGATTTTTCAGACAAAAGTCCTCTTGAATCTTACTGAAGAACAAATAGCAAAGTTTCACAAACATTTTCTCTCTCTGTTTTCCTTGTAGTAAATTTACCTTGTAGAAGGGTATTTCGTGTGATAGGCCTCATCTTTTATATTTTTTGGGACACGTAATATCTTTCAACTTATTTGGTGGCTTTTTTCTGTTTGCTCAGCCTTACAGAGAGAGGTGGTACTGAGAGCTACCATGGGCCTAGGAGAGAATGGTGTGGGCCGCTTTCTGAAATGTTTAGATTTCTCTTTCTCTCTCTCCCATTTGTTTTACTGAAAAACCAAACTCACCCTTATAATGAGTGACATGTGAGATCAGCAGAGGGTAGGATTCCTTCTTTCCACATGATGCAATGAAGGAGGGAAAGGGAGAAACTGAGGCACAGAGAGGCTGTGACAAGACACACCATTTTGAGCTTCAACACGGCCTGCTTGCTCTGAAGCCCCCACTGACGCTTCTCAGCTGGCAGCCCCACCTCCAGCTGTCCTGACTCGATTTGGTTTACTGCTGGTGACACCTCACCCGGGTCCTTTGGTGCCTGAAATTCTGCGAATGCTGTGACTCTGTCACTTGAGAGGTGGACTCAATGGAGCCCCAGGAGGGAGGGGTGGGCATACAGCTAATTTTTTCCATGCAGCTATTTTTGAAAATATTTGAAGAAATTATGATTTGAATTATTTTTCCATTGTACATGAACCGTACACGGCCGTATTTATATTCCTGCTATTGGTCGCCGTCATGTAATTCCCACATCTGGACAAAATACTGCATGAAAACGGGACCCCTTCACTAATGTGCATTATTACGGGCTACGAGGGTGACTGTGTCATGTGCTGACGTGTAAGCCGATTGTAGGAGGGGGCCGGGGGAAGGGAAGGGGCAGGGGGTGGATACACTTCTTTGTATACATGTGAATTCGAAAATCAGCTATTTTTGTAATTTAGTCAACACCAACTATACGTACTTCTGGAAGGGAGGCGTGATGTAGATCATTGAAACCAGCGGATGATTTAAAAATTATTTCCACATTGTTTTAGGATACTTTATATCAAATGCGGAGGAGCCATTTCACTTCAGATCGGGTCCCCCCATCCCCACCCCCCAGTAGATTTCCCTTCTGACCTGTCCTTACTTGGGCTGGCATTAAAACAAGTCCAGATTTGCTGACACTCTGCCCACTGGCCTGAATGGAGCGGAAAATGTCCAAGGAGAATAAACCCCACCCAAACCCTCAGGACTGGACCCTGCACATCCTGTTCCAGGGGCCTCCCTAACTCCCGAAGTGCTTCTCTTGGAAAGAAACTACAAAATGAAACTGACTCGAGCCCACTTGCTGCTCTCTGGTCCTTCCTGGGTATTCCTCTCGTACTGCCAAGGAAATAGGATTGTTCCAGTTCACATTTGCTGCCTTTCAGTTTGTATCCAGCTTCTCTTGAATGATAGATTATAACCAAGGAGGTTGAATTTCAAATAAGAAAAGGGGTGGCAGATCTTTTCCCCAAACCTGAAATCTTGTTGGTGTTAAAAACTTCAGCGGCAAAAACAAGTACTACCTAAGTTCTTCCCTTGTGCTGCTTCATGCAACTCTTAAATTATGGGTTGTGTCGCAGAAAACAGTCTGCTCAGGGGAATTCATCCCCAGAGTGGCTGTCTTTGTTCTGACAGCAGCCCAGGATGTCAGAAGGTCCCTGGCTGGGTGGCAGGAGGCAGCGTGAGCGCTGTGCCGACTCTCTGGCTGGGTCGCGCCGTGTAAGTGCACGCGCTGCACCTAGGCCCATGTAGATGTATGTATTTACGCCTCATAAGCTGCGTATTTCAGGGCTGTAATTGCATCCTGTGTCCCCACAACATTATAGACGTGAAGGGAAAATGAGGGCTGTGCATGTTCCCAGATATGTAATTATGGTAATAGGCAGACCTTGTTTGCAGTGCCTGTCCCGCTAGGCACGTCGCCCGGCTCCCCACCCCACACAGCTCGGGAGTGGATGGGCTTGGCTAGGGACTGTTTCCAAACTTGGATTTCTTGGGTAACTGTTTATTGCACTATCATATTCATACAGGAAAGCACATGTATCCTAAGCCTTGGTGAGTTTTCACATGCTAAACTCCTCCATGCCACCTGTACCCAAAGCAAGAAACAGACTATTCCCATTCCCCAGAAGTCCCCTCTGACCTCTTCCCTCCCAGGGGCAGCCACCTGAAGCCATCCTGACTTCTCACAGGACAGACTTGCCTCGTCTGCCTTGTGCTTGATGTGCCAAACTTCTGTGGTGTACACTCTCTGTGTCACCTTTCTTGTGTTTGCCTTGTGTTTGTAAGGGAGACCCATATTGTCGCATGCAGATGTCGTTCATTCCTTCGTGTTGCTGTAGAGCATTCCACTGCGTGACTAAATCAACATTTATTTTTCCATGTTATTGTTGATAAGCATTGGAATGGTTTTCAATTTTTCCTTATATGAGCGGTGCTGCCCTTGGTATCCTTGTGCAGGTCTTCTGGGGACCATATATATTCCCATTTCTACTGGAAATAGACCTAGGAATGAAATTGTTGGGTCATTGCATGTACTCAGCTTTAGTAGCTCCTGCCAAGTATAGACTAGGTATTTTTTAAAGTTTATTATTTTTTAAAATGTATTTGTTTTAGATTAGATATCTTTGAAGGGCTTTTTAGTTCTGGTAGGCTAGTTAATTAACATCCTCACTGGGAAATAGCATAAAGGGAGTGCCTTGTTATTCTTAGACTGCATGGTGTGGTGGGTTTTGGAGGGAGGCAGACCTGGGTATATTAGTTCAACAAGTATTGATGGAGTGCCCACTGTTCCTGCATGATAGGATGTGTTGGTTTCCTAAGGCTGCTGCAACAAAGGACCACAAACTTGGTGGCTTCAAACAACACAGATCTATTCTCTTACAGCTCTGGAGGCCCAGGGGTTGTGCTTCTGTCTGGGATTCCCATTGCGTCGTGGGAGAAGGTTGCTGGATGGCACCGGGGAAGTGGGGAAGTGTGCTCAAAGGACCCCTGACTTAGGATTTGTTTCACAACTGCAATTTACTTTCAGCAGCAACCAAGACTCTAAACAGATAGAAAGAAAAGGATCAAAATGCAAGACAGTGTCAGTGCCATGTGAGGTCTTGGAGTGGATCCTGGAACAGCAAATGGACACTAGTGGAAAACTAGTGAAATCCACACATAAGCCTATAGTTTAGTTAACAGTATAATGTTGATTTTGTTTTAATAATCATACCATAGTTATATAAGATGTTAACATAAGGGGAAACAGGGTGGAATTGTACAGCAACATTCTGTATTATCTTTGCAAATCTTCCATAAATTGGAAATTATTTCAAAATATAACAAAACATATTTTTAAAAAATATACAAAGTATCCACTTAGGTATCAGAGAAAAACTCCAAATTCCGTATGTGTATGTGACCTGGAGAAAGGGTCTGGCATTGGCAAAATGAGTTTGGGAGATCCAAAAGGTGATGATGAGGTTTGAAAAAGACAGAACCATTAAGGTACAGATGGAGATTCGGATTGGGATACGAATGAGATGATGTTCGTTGCTGCGACAGGGATGTACGAGTCACCACCCGGGCCTCCCAGGGCCACCCAGGGCCTCCGGTGGTCTCTGGCAGCCTCTCTGCCTGGTTTGTCAGCCCCTCGCCCCCGCCTCCCTCCTGGCCTTGCCCCGGCTCAGTCTGCTAAGGGCTCCCTGGTGGTCTGCCTGCTCACAGCTCAGTCGTTATCTTCTGTCACACACTTATCTGGGCACGGTCAGAGCTCTGTAATAAAATTTGTCACCGACTTTAATCCCATCACTGTCCAGACCCGGTTGATTAGTCCCTCTAGTTGCTGTGACTTAGTTCTACACCCCCAGCCTCTTCTGGGGAAATTGGTCCAGATAGGAGTTCAGGGAGCGCTCCTGGCCTTATGAAAAGAGAATAGAGAAGATGTAAACCAGGACCTCCAAACGGTCCCACCATAAATAATCCAAATGGCGTCTCCCCTGCCCTCCCAGCAGCCCGCATCCAGCCCCTCAGGGCCAGGGGCAGGGGAGGGAATGTCTTGTCTTCTCTTGTCCTGGCCATGAGCTGCAGGAGCTGGCTGTGCCTGCACTCTCCCAGCAACTGGTCCTGAGAGGGGCAGAAGGGATGCTGGATGGGTCTGGGCAGGGGGGCTGAGGGACAGACTCTGTGCACCATGTGGGCACAGTCCCTTTCCCTCCGCCAGGCAACATGGATGTCCTGGCAGACTTCTCTGGTTTGTACATCTTCACAGCTGCATGCTTGCTGCACACTTTCAAAGCCCAGAAAGAGAGCGTGTGGAGAATGTAAAGGGTGGACCCTCCAAGGAGCATTTTCACTCAGTAAACGTACTATGGGGGCTCCCGACAGACGTGAAGACCGTGGTTGTCTGTGTCACCCAGGGTGTGCATGCAGACGTGTCTCCAAGTGTAAGTGCGAGCAGCCCTCAGTGTGCATGTGTGTGTGTGTGTGTGTGTGTGTGTGTGAGAGAGAGAGAGAGAGAGAGAGACATGCTTGGGCACACCTCCACGTGGGCTGGCCCCGCCAGCCTTCTTTCCAGTTCTGCTCCGCTACACACCTGCCGCCTGTCTCCTTCCCTCTGCAGCATCCTGAGAGCCAGACGCCCCTCCCAGCCCTGAAGGTAAACCTGTTCTCTGTAAATACACATTTTGTCTCGGCTCTGTAGTTCTCCTTCCTCCAGGCCGTCAGGGAGGGCTTCACACTCTCTCGGGCACCTGCCAGGAAGGAGGCAAACACAGTCAGAGCACCGGCTGTGGCTACCTGTGGTGCCTGCCTGTGCAGGCAGAGCCCAGGTGAGGCTGGAGGAGGCGGCTGGGACAGCCTCTCAGAGCTGCCCATCTCCCTGCAGTCCCACCACCTCTGCAGGCAGGACAGCACCCCTGCAGCCTCTGGCCCCCCGGGGCAGGGATGCTCGGCACCTGTGGGCCAGGCAGCCTGGGCCCCCTTGAGGGCGCTGCAAGAGCTGTGGGAGGGTGGACAGCTCACGGTGGGGCAGGAAGAGGTCTGTGCTAGTTTGCCAGGGCTGCCATAGCAAAACACCACAAACTGGGTGGCTTAAACCACAGACATTTATTCCTCACTGTTCAGGAGGCTGAAAGTCCAAGATCAAGGTGTGGGCAGGGTGGGTTTCTCCAAAGACCTCTCTCCTTGGCTTGTCGATGGCTGTCTCCCCATTGTGGCTTCACAGGGCCCTCCCTCTGTACCCGTGTGTATCCTAATCTCCTCTTCTTGTGCGGATACCAGTCATATTGGATTAGGGTCCACCTAATGCTCTAATGATCTCATTTTAACTTTATTATCTCTTAGAGACCCATCTCCAAATACAGTCACATTCTGAGGGTTAGGACTTTAACATGCAAATTTTCGGGGGAGGGACACACTTCAGTTCATAACAAAGTCCTTCTTCCTGTGCGTCTCCTCTGCCTCCTTTCTGGGGGCCATCTCCCAGCCAGCTTCTGACTGCAGCCAGGGCATGTCCCTCCAGGAACCCTCGCTCCTTCTCCTGCATGGGTGATGAGGCAGCTTTTTGCAAATTAACCGCAAAGACAATGGACAGTTTTGTGTTGCTGTCGTTCTAATATTTATAGGAGAAGGAGAAGGCAATGTGACATAGCAGCAAGAACACGAACTTTGGGGTGAGACTTAACAGTTGTGTGGCCTTGATAAATGTCCTCACCTCTCTGAACATGTTTTCTGTCTATATCGTGCGGCTGCTTTGAGGATCGAGTGAGCTAATGTGCATGCGGTGCCTTGACAGTGCCCGGCACGTGGTAGGTGCTCAAAACCGACTTGCTTCCTTTATTCCCAGTGGCAGTGTGGACGTTGCCGCCTTTCCTGCACAGGAATGTGTGGTGACGACGGACACGCTGAACCCGAGGGGCTCCTTGGCCAACCTGCTGTCCACACCCAGGCTCTGGACGGGGGTGTCCTCGGCACTTGGTGTGAACCTGATTCTGCTGTTTCAAAATGAACATGCTCAGATGCCATTTCTGTTGACAGTGGGTCAGAGACATCATCTCTGGATACAAATGCTTATATGTTCATTGAAAGCAGGCCAAGTCCCAAAGGGGAACTTTGACACAAAGTTTGAAAACACTCACTGTGGGCAAAGGATGACATGGGAAACTGGACGGCCTCTTCCCTACAGGGGTTTTTCTCAAACTTGAATGTGAATTGGAATCACTTCGGGGTCTTGTTAAAACACAGCTTGCTGGGCCTCAGCCCAGAGTTTCTGATTCAATAGAGCTAGAGTGAGACCAGAAAAGCTGCATTTCCAGTAAATTCCGAGTGGTGCTGACACTGCTGATCCGGGGACCACAGCTGGAGCACCACTGCCTCACGGTCTGAGACCCTGGGTAGGGTTTGCATCTCCGTTTCTTCCAGCCTGTCCTGACTTTGCTGCTGTATTGCCTGCCTGACCTGACATCCTGGGGGAAGAGCAGATTTGTTGAACCATCTCGTCTTCTCTCAGGATTTGCATCTGTTCCTGGGCACCTGTTTCCTGGCTCTTAACCTTATCTCCTCTTTTTTCTCCTTATTTTCTCTTGTCATTTTTGGGCCTCCACACATTTCACCATGACCAAAAAGTAGAATGCGGTGCAAACCCCTCTGATTATTGCCTGTGGTGACCCTAATGAGAAGGTGCAAAAGGAACATCTCTCTCATTGCCGTCTTCATCTTCCGAACCTCTGTGTGCCTCTACCCCAGCACGTGTCAATTCCCAGGTCCCAATTCCCTGATCACTTTGCCAGAGTAAATAATTGCTGGTGCATGGCGACCCTAGGTCACAGTCAATGGAGGAATGTAATTAGGACCTTCATTTCCGCCCATCTTGGGAGCTGCCTTGCAGCTGATACTTGTTTCTCCGGCCCCTTGTGGGGCATTCACGTCTTCCCCACCCGGCCCCTTCTGAGATCAGGGGGTTAGGGTGAAGTGCATGTGCCCATGCCTGGATGTCCAAGTGGCCTTCCTTTGCATCTTCCCCATGGCAGCAAGAGGGCAGAGTACCATCCTGCAGGGACTGGCAGCGTGGCCCTCACTCCTTTCCTGCCATACCTGGAGGTGTGGACGTGCTCGGTAATGACCACGTCAGGGAGAGATCTGAGACTAAGAACTCACCCCATGCATGTCTTTGTGGACTCCCCAACCCCTCGTGGCCACAGCTGCCTCTCCTGTGTTAGGCTGTCTTACTCCCTTTCCTCCAGGCCTTGGAGCCCTGCTAACACGTACTTGGTAGAAATGAACTTGCTACAAGCTCCCCCGGCTGAGAAGGCCTGAATCAACTTGGAACGCATCCTCATGGACAGGACACGAATGCGGGAGACAGAAACCTGGCCTTTTGTTCCTGCCTCTTCCCTCTCTCCATGCTGGACCAATTTTTCTATTGAACACTTGGTGCTGAATGCCTTGCTGGGGAAGAAGATGACAAATAAATCCTTCTGAGTTCTTTCGGAAGCATCTCCCCATTCAAAGCATGGGAAGAAAATATCTTGCTTTTACTCTGAACCCATGGCTAAGCCAGACTTGAGACAAAAATAAAACCAAGAAGGCCAAGAATCTCTTGTATGTCCTTCCAGTGTCCCCTTTGGAGCAGGAGGGGACTGTCGTGGAAGGAAGAGGGCAGTGAGTGTGACGTAATATTTGGGCGTATAATACCTTAAGTCTCCTTTGGGGAAGAAAGCCTGAAGCAGAAGTTGTACTGATTGAAGAAGGGGAGGAGTCATTGGCTGTCATCTCTAGGAAGGTCCTTCCTACCAACAGACTTGCACTGCTCACACCCCCCAGTGCCTGTTTCATTGGCCCCATCACCTCTGGGCCACTGAGGCAGCTTAGGCCTGCAAGCTTGGTCTCTCTCAGAGGGCCTGACACTGCCTTCTCCTTGGGATCCCACTGGGTTCACAGACCAAGCTCTTGCCTCCTTCTCGTAGATAGACTCCAGTGCAGAGATGTTTCCCGGACTGCTTAACCTTCTGCCCTTTCCCTGCGGGGGCCACCGGGCACAGATAACAGCAGTATACAAGAGACTCCACAAAAGAACAACCCTTTCCTTGCTGAACATGAGCACAAGAGAGCCCTTCCTAAAATTGTGACTTGGGTCCAGGCTTCTGCCTATTGCCATGTGTTGGTGTATTTCCCAACTTTCTGAGGATCGGATCTGTCTGCCACTCCAGCCTTTTCCCCCAAATACCTCCAAAGCTGCTCAGCACCTCAGTTTTTGGTGGTGAAGGTGATGCTGACGTGGAGTCCCTGACCACTGCCTCCAGCTCTTTTCCAGTGGTAACCTCGAGAAGGCCCAGGGCAAGGATGCAGCAAGGAGGATGCCAGATGCAAGGACCTCAGCCACAAGGACTTGGAGGAAGAATCCAGCTGCCTCCGCCATGCCCCGCAGGTGAGGACGTCTGGGCCTGTGTGGATGAGGCCCCAAGGCCCTTGTCGTCTGGGTTTACTGCACCTGGTCTCACTTGCCTTCCTTTGACATGGTCTCCTGTGAGCTGTAAGACTCAATCATCATTTTTAAAAAAAGTAGGTGGAGGTTGGTGAATAGCTAGGACTTCGGATTCGTGTGACCCACACCTTGAGGGTGTGGCTACAGAAGAGAGTGTAACCTGGGATTTTTCTCAGGCTCGAATCGCCTTTCTAGGCTCCTGAGACTTGGGTGGTTGAGCTTTCAAAGATTCAGCCCCTCTCTAGGATCCTGAGCCATGAAGCAAGAGGTTTAGGAACTGACTTGCCCACTTGGGCCTCTCTGGGGCTCCAGCTTTCCCTGGGAGCTCTAGGCCACAGTGGAACAGAGCCCTCACTTAGGAACATGTGGAGGTTACGCTGGAGTCTCAGCTGCAGAGGCCCACTACAGGGGTTAAGAGCCTCTGGGGACGCTCTGGCTGCCTCCTTGGCCACTGGCTCTCAGCAGGTGGAGCAGACTCCTCTGCTCCAGTGGTGCGGGAGTGATGCTGCCCCTGGCTTTATCGGAGGGCAGGGTCCTGGTCTTTCTGGTCTCCCCACCCCAGCTTCCTCCACAGTCCAGTGACCCAGAAGTCGTGGGGGAGGAGTAATGTGAACATGAGCACTTGCTGCTGATAGAACAGTAATGAAATTAGTGGGCCCTTAAAGCTCCCTCATTAACAGCGTGTGGGTGTGTCAGAGGCGTGTGTGATATGGGTCCTCCAGACGTCAGCCCAGACAGACACAGCTGCTCGCTTGTCCTGCTACCCCTGCGGTGAGACCGCCCTGCTTTCCGGGAGGAGCACCCCCTTCCCTTTTGAAACTTTTGGGGTGAACTCTTCTCTGAGGAGAAGCAGAGGGCAGGGCTTTGGTTTGGTTGTTTCTGAGATCTATGAAGACAGCACAGTGTGGCCACATTACATCCCAGAAAGACCCACAGCCTCCTGGACCATAACTTACTGTGTGAGCAACTTAGCCTCTGTGGGCATCGCTTTACTTATCTGTGTGTGGAGGGTCCCCTGGAACAGTTATCTTCCTTCTTGGAGGAGAGAGGGGATTCAAGAGGTGAAAAACAGGAGCTGTGTCCAGGAAGGAAACAGACAATGTGACTGAGACAGGCATTGCATCATACATCCTTAATCCACTGGCCCAGGGCCCTCATCTGGGCTTTCGGAGTGTCTGAACTGTGTAAAATTGTCTGCTAAACAAATGGGTGAGTGAGCATTTTCCAGAATCTTTGAGAAGATTCTCAGAGAGTTCTTGGTCCCCCAGGGTGAATATCCACTGGCAACTTTGGATGGAAGTAACCAACTGACTGATTCTTTCAGCCAGTTGGGGAGGACAGGCCTCTCCTTGGAGGCAGAACCCCTGTCAGCAACGTAGCCTCCTGTGCAGGGCCCGGAAGGAGCCTGGCTTCTGATGCTGGGGGAAGCTGTTAGCCGAGAGAGAAGCATGACAAATGGAGGTGGCCACATGTGACAGAGGATCCCAGAGAAGGACAGATTCCAAATGAGGTGTATCCGCCTCCTCACCCCTTTGTGGGAGCAGAGCGGGTGCTGTGAGACCAGGATTTCCTTAAGTGGATCATCTGCTGTGGGAAGCACTGATCAAGGGGGAGGTTTTGAGGGGACGGTTCCTCCTAGCTTCTGAGCCCTCTGACCATGGTGGACACAGTGGCACCTGCCTTGTTGTCTTGACCTGACTAGACCTTGGATTGTCCTTATTTTGGGCTGTTTCAAGGTGTACAGTTGAACATTGTCAGGGAGCAGATTGCCAGCTTACTAAGAATAAAAATCTCAAACCACATGGATCTGAGTAAGAGGCCAGGAGCCTGGGAAACTGTGAAGAAGGAAGCCAGTCAACTGGGCAAATGGGAATGAGTCGTGTGCCATGGGTTAAGATAAGTCATAAGGTCAAACTCATGCCTAACCCAGTGTCTAGCAGTGTCTAGCCAGCCAGCCAGCTAGGAAAGGGATTTGAAAAGACTTGACCTCCGATAATAAGCCAGTGGTTTGCCACCAATTCAGTTCAATTCAAAGCAATTCAATTAATAAACCGAACGTTTATTAATTACCTGTTGTAACTTCAGTACCTTACCAGGCATTACCAGGGCTATATACGAAATAAAAAGTACAGTCTCTGGCATCAGTTAGCTGTGGGGAACAAACATCTGTATGAGGAACAGCTAGAGGCAACCAGGGCCGGGCCACATATAAATGTGCATGTAGAATTCTGTCTGTGGTCAAGAGCTCTTTGCTGGTTCCTCTCTCTCCAACTCATGGCTTCTGAGAAATGACAGAGTCCAAAGCCCTATCTGTCCCTTCAGTTTTCCCCATTTTCGATCTGAGAACATGAAACAATAATTGTTTTCCTCAAGGAAGAAATAACATGTAGATGCGGAGGGAAAGAGGTTGTACCGGGTTAGGAGAGGAGGAGAGGTGATTATTAGATAAGAGTTTGCTCCTTCCATGATACTGAAGAATGAGGACTCCCTGGCTTGCTTCCATCTCCCCTACCTTCCCCCCCCCCTTTCTTTGTGCTCCACCTCTGCCTACACTGACCCCATGAATGGGCAGCCTGTCTACTAAATCTTTGGCTCTACAGAAAAATAAAAAGCCCTGGTTTATATTATATGCCAATTTCTGTGGTGTAAACACTTCTACTTTGGTAAGCTCAAGCTACCAATGATTTAACAACCAGATCATAAAATTCCTAAACATTTAAAAATCAGCTATTTTGAGCTGGCAGTCACTGCTCCCGCACACCACTTGGGAGTCCCCTCCCTGTTGAGCTGGTCATCACTGACCACAGGGAACCAGGCCTAGCCTTTATTGACAAAGTAGTGGCTTCCATAAAATACCAATTCAGGCACCCACTGGTTAGCATCCACTGGGAAGGGGAGGTTCAGGGAGGAAAGTGTAGCTCTTTCTGGCACCTAGTATTCCAACATACCTATCAGAGACAGTAGCTACAAGTTGAGAGAAAAACTGTATGTGTTTGTTTGAGTTCTCAGGCTTAGGAGAGAAGCTCATCTTGCTGGGATGTGCTGTGTGGTGTGGACAGAAGACTGACATCAGTGACCTCTGGGGATTATTAAGTCCCCTTTTAGAAAATTTATAGATCTGTGAATCCTTCTGATGGCTTAAGAGATTAGGGTCCTCTAAACAGAGGTAGCCTACCTCTCCCACAACACGGTGTCCTGGTCGCCTTTCTTCCCTTATTGCTGAGCCCATTTCATTTCCTCATACCTTAAAAGCCATTTTGCTCCAGGGCAATGCCCTTCCTCATCCCCAAGAAGTCAAATTAGTCCCGGTGTGGTCAAAAACATCAGTACTTAGGAGGTCAAAACACAGCTGGTCTCACCTGCCAGACACCCATTTCCTACAGTTTCCCCTCCTCCCTTCCCTGTCGAGAGCCTGGTAGGACTGAGGAGGATGTGTTCATCCATTGGATAATGGGGACAGAGTCTAGGGGACACTGAGTCTTGACACCTGAGAGCAGGGAAGGAGGGACGATGTCCAATTCAGCATATCCAAGTGAGATGTCATTCCATTCTGGGCTCTGGCGAGAGCCTTGAGAGCCAGTGGAAGTCTCCAAGGGGAAATCAACCAGCAATGTCAGTCAGGCAGTGGAGCAGGGCCAGAAAAATCAACGCTGACTTCCAGATGCCAGGAGGACAGGAGGGGGAGAGGAGGATGAAATGAGAGCATTTGTTTGCAATTCTAATATAACAAATCAACAGATCACTATGCAAAGACGCCCAATGAAACTGCATTCTGGATGTGGTGGTGGGGGAAGAAGGGAGGGTGGAAAGTCCAGGCAGGGCCTGCTGAGGAAGGCAGAGGTGTTTGTGTCCACTGAGTCCCCCTGCAGAGGCCAATGGCCAAGGCCAGCTAGCCTTGGGTTGGAATCCCAAATCTGCCACCTACTAGTCAGGTGGCCTTGACCAGTCACCTCACCTTGTTGACCCTCCATTTCCTCCTCTCTAAAATGGAAGCATTAGGAACACAGATAGCGTAGAGTTTATGTGAGGATGCAATGAGTTGTCATCGGCATCTGGGTAGTAGGTGCTTGATACACGGAAGCAGCTATTATTTTATTTTCTTATTCAAAACACATACCATAGTGTCTTGTGCATTAAGTTACTTTCCTTTCCCTTCCCTTCAGAGGACAGTTCAGAGGCTAAGAGAGGTAGAGAATTAAAACTCGGATTTCGTGTGCTATCTGGGCAGCTGGGCCCCTCAGGTGGAATCCACAAGTTCTGCCCTTTTCTAATTCTCCTTTCAGCTCTTCTTCTAGCAGTGAGACTTGGGCAGATGTTTAATGACAGAGGGGCTGGATTTCCTCCTGTGTAATGGGGATGGTGACAGAGCCTCGTTTATTGGGCTGGTGAGGTTGCAGTGAGTGGTATACTGGGGATGTTTGTTCCTGTCACTGTGTCATTACCCAGCCTTTACCAATATGTGTGAAGTGCAGCCTCTGGTCTGAGCGTGCTACGTGCAGTATCACACTTGACCATCGACAGGGAAAGAATATTAATGAAGGCTGAAATTTAGCAAGATATTGCTCTTTGGTTCATCTACATGTACTCACCCTGGCTCGGTTTGTAAGCAGGGTGCTTGGGGAGAAAGAACAAAGTAAGGGGATCCCACTGAGTTCACCAAGGGGGGATGCATCCTGGCTGGTGCCCGTTTTAGTACGTCAAACAATACCTAAGGAGCAGAAAGAGTCCCTGGCCCTCCTCTCCTCATTGATGGGATGGGTCTATTATTGTGTTTCTTGGAATGGAAGCACACATCTTTGAAAAGAAGCTATGCCAGAAATGTTTTAATTTGAGAGAAGTACCAATTTAGAAAATGAAGGGGAACCCTGGAGATGCCACATGTTGGTCTTTGGAAATTCTCTCTGCTGAATCCTTCAGTGACAATATTTTCCCTTCTATGCAATAAAGAAAGAATGCAGACGTGAGGTTAATTAAGAGGGATGTATCTAAAGGAAGGCTGAGTCCAGAGCAACCCGAAGAGAACACGGTCATGACCACCGGCAGGATCTCCGCCACCATCTTCCTTTCATATCGACTGAGCACACGCAGGGAGACAGAACACAGGCCCACTGGCAGCTGGAAATCAACTCCAGAAACATCCAGGAGGACGGGGCATAGAGATCACAGTCATGAAACCATCAGTGTCTTTTGTACGTGCTGAGGGAAGAAAGAACATACAGAGTGTCGGCAGAATTGGGATCTGGGAAGAAAATTGCCCAGTGGATTTAAACTTCAGGCGGCATGGCCACTGTCTCTGAAGGCTTGGGACTTCAGAACCCAAGCAAGAGCAGCCCAGAAGATACCAGGTCTCCCAGAAAGAGAACGGGGTAGAACAAAGATAATACTGCTCATTGGATTAACCGTTGCTGCAGGAACATGGCCATGAAGGAAGCTCGGAGCATCGGCAAAGGAGCATCTTGCAGGTTGAGCAAAACTTGTTCCTCCGGGGAAGTTGAGGGAGCTGGGTCCCGGGAGATGCCAGAGGTATAAAAGGCAGTGGAGAGGCCTGGCCCTGTGCATGGCTCTCCCATGACCGCAGCCTTCGTGGTTGGTCTCCTTCGTGATAAAGCCAGGAGTGGCACTCAGATGGACGCTGGTGCAGCACAGGCCGGGATGGCAGATCCAACACTGCTTGTCAACAGCTGATAGAGCCCTACTGGTGATAGGGCCCTGCTGGCCAGCCCTGGGGACAGTGTGGAGGTTTGACCTCACAGGCCCTGCCAGTCCCAACAATCTAGAACTTTAAGTCTGTTAGATGAAGGCAAAATAAATCCCAGGGACTTCAAGAAGAAGCCACACAGAAAATCAGAGGGCAGAGGTGTTGCTGACGGGGGCAGCGTGCTTTCTTGTTTAATACCGCCTTTCATCCTAGATTGTGACTGCTTTTGTCTTCGTGACTATTTCACATCTGGTGCTTAGCCCAAGGCCTGGGGCACAGAGCGCTTAATAAGTACTTACTAAATGCCTGAGCAGAGGGGGACTTCTCTGAGTGACAGCATTTGGGAGGACAGAGGTCAGCCTCTAAAAGAAAAAAGAAAAAGAACAGGAAGAATCCCATGGAGAAGGAGCAGATTGTGCTCCAGAGAGAAGACGTAGGTGGCAGGGAAAGTTGCCCATGTGAGGAAAGTAAGAATCTTGAGGCATTCCCAAAAAGTAAGGGGGTGGAAGGACATCTGTTAAACTCCTGAAGACGGGCTGGGGGATGGGGGATGCTGCATGGCCACCTTCCCAGGCTTCCCCCTTTCTCTTCTATCTCTGCTTTCTGACTCTGTGGCTTATATGTGTCTGTGGGCTCACCCCAGCTGCTATCATCTGGGACTGCCAAGGACCCGGCACTAAACTCCAAGGTGATGACACTAAGCAAGTTCCTATGATCTCCAACTCTCTGCTCCTTTCCTGATGGAGACCTTTTTCTCTGTCCCTTCAGGCCTGGGTTTGTCCTCTCTTTTTGTCTCTGGAGCCCCAGGCAGCCCTGAAGGCCAAGTGTGATCGTTAAGGGATTGGGGCTCCCCCAGGATAGGATGAGCAGGTGGCTCCCCAGCCTCAGAAGAGCTGAGCCCTCATCTTGCCTCTGACACTGACTCGAGGTTGGGAGTGTCACTCTTGCATGCAATTTCCACCGAGACCATTGGTGACGTGCCACTTCAGTGGCATGTCACCACCCTGAAGGGCTGGCACTCCTCACCCTGAAGGGCCTCTCCAAAGTGAAGCCCGATAGACCTCCAGCCTCATTAAGCAGGGTCTACGTTTGGGACCATCCTTCTCTAATATTCAGCCTTTGCTGGCCTTGGGCAAATCATTCTTTGAGAGACCTTCGTTTCCCTGACTGGCAGCCAAGCAAGAGGATTATTATTTGAATAGATTTTTTAAAATGTGGTAGAGTCAGGATTTTTTGTAATATATAAATATAATATGAAATGTGAAAAGGCATGAAATAAATTCCAAAAGCAGAGCTTAAAAAAGAATTCCATTCATGACTACCTAAAAAAGCTGAGCTTAGTGGAATGAGCACGTGGAAATGCTACGTTCTACGGCCTTGGGATCTATGGGCAATGTCCTCTGCCCCCAAGCACAGTGTGCTCCTAGCTAGGGGTTGTCAGTGGCAGTTTAGAGAATTTTGTTGTTATTCTGAATTCAAGGAGCGTTTATGGAGGACATGTTATAGTCCAGGCACTGCTGGGCCCTGCCAACCCAGAAAGAATTAACCACGATCTGAGGAGCTCCCAGACCCCCTTACAGATCAGCCTTCCAAAATACTAAAAAGAGAAGCATCTTGTCCAAGATCTTACAGCAAGTTTTGTGACAAAGGCAAGTTTAGAAATCACCTACAGAATTTGCCTTTTGTTGCAATGCAGATGAAAGACAGTCAGTTAGGGCAGAAGCCAGTTGGTAGGGGCTGAGAGTTAGGAGACTTAGATTCTCCCACTGTCCCTGGTGGGAACTGACCATCAAGCTGTGGTTTGCCACTGGAAGGAACCCGGGGTCCACTATATCCATGTCATGGTTGAGGAGGCTGAGTCTTCAATATATCAAGCCCTGGCTTCTTTCATATGTAAAATAGAAATAATAGTGGAATACTTACCCTACTTATTTTGCATGCATTTTAGCAAATAAACTGTGAGAATAGCTGTCAGAATATTTTGGAAAAGTAAGTGCACAGCGATCTTGACTCTGCTTCTAGAAGCAAGTGTCCTGTTTATTATCCTTCTTTGCTTGGTTCACTTCTCTACCAGGTGTCCAGGTGAAACCCTGTAGATCCCAGAAGGACTGCTGCAAAGAGTCAGATACAGTTTTTAAAAACATTTTACTTACGGACAAAGGTCCCATCGCAGCAGCTATGCTCTGATCCCCATATGATTGGCTCTTTTCACAAATAAGTGCTTGATAACCACACTTCATGGGAAATATTTGATTTATTTTATGGTGGTTCTTTGGAAAGCCTTTAAAAAAAACCATGTAAAAACATTCGCTAGCAGCTTTGGGGACAGGGAGGAACAAGCAGAAAGAATTACGACCACACACCTTGGAATCGTTATCATATTAAACCTGTGTTCCTTGAGTGTACGGATTTTCTGATGCAGTTGGGTCTCTTGCCTCTGGACAGTGAAATTGCTATCCTCTGCCACAGAATAAATTACCTGTCAGGCTCTTTTAAGCAGTTTCAGGATGGTTAGTTTGAAGACAGCAGCCCAGGCAGGAGAAGGCAGGCTGGGCTCGGGTGGGGAGAGTGCACTTTCGAAAGTTGCCGGGTGCGTGTCATAGTGTTATTTGCTGTGTCGTGTTGATCTGGGGCGATTTGACAGCTGCATGTGAGAGGCAGTAACTCAAAGGATTGAGAACCACCTTCCAGGTGTTTGTCTGTGCAAGGCAGGGGGACAGGTAAACCAAGGCTCTGTTTTTAAACACAAGGATCCTGGCATTTTCCTGCAGGTTGAAGCTCAACATTTTTTTTTGTTTTGTTTTGTTTTTGCTGCCTCACTTGTGGGGAAATGGGAGGATATAACTGACCCCATTATGAAGATAAATTTGTGTCCTATGGCAGCATGGCACACGCCCACACAGACACACACACATGCAGAGTAAGGTTTTCCAGTTAGCCAGCTCGAAGCATTTATCTAATCCCATAAAGCTTCAGAAAATGCCACACTGTTCATTTGCCTTTAGGACATTTTCTGGGATCAGAAACCAGATGCTTCTCACCCTGGTAATGCCCCAGTCATCAGCAGGGTATAGAGGATCCATGGGTAAAAAAGAAGTAGTATAGAAGTATGTACTGGGGGCTTTAGGGAAAGGAAAGAGAGAACAGAAAGAATTAGGACCACAAATTTTGGTTGGTCACCTCATGTGTGAACCTCTGAGTTCAGGGCTTACCCCTTAACCAGTGGTTTGCAAATCTTTTGGTTCCAGAAGCTGTTTGAGCGACAGAAAATGCCCCTCCTTCCCCCACAAAGAGCCCTGTCAAATGTGTCACCTAAGGTAAAGAAAGGGAGCCATGCACAGACATACACATGCATACGTGTGTATGTATATATGCATGTGTATGTGTGTGCATGTATGTATGTGTGCATATGTATATGTGCATACATGTATATTTCTGTTTATATATATATATATATCATATGAATAACCAAGTAAATTGCTTGTTCACGTATTCTAAAGTGTGGATGGTCACACATTCTGAGAGACCAGTTTCGAGATAGCCTGGAGGATCTTCAGAGACCCCCGGGGTGACTTCTTTGGCGGGGGCTGGCCTCTGTGATTGTGGAGCCCCAGCGAGGTGGGCCTGCTGCACCTGCGGGCCACATGTCATGTCTGAAACTCCGGCACCTGCCAGCTGAGCTGCGAGTGTCAGGGCAGCTGGATCTGGCTGAGACTATTTCTGCTTCTCAAATCCCTCTAGGCCAAAGATAAAATGAGAACTGCAGTTCATGAATGATACCAGGGCTGCTGAATGAACCGGGAACAGGTAACGTTCTTGCTGATAGTAAGGCATGTTATACAGGGCAATAATTGCAGGTTTACTTGCTGCCTGGGCTAAAGAGTTTAAAAGGGACATGGTAGTTCCTCTCAGTGCTGGTTGAAGAATTAATATGTCCACATGTTTCATATAAACCTGAAGTCGATCAGTGACTTACTATCTTGCTGAGCCCAGTCAATTTGGTACAAATCTTTTTATTTTGATATGCTGACAATCAGTTATAAGGACTATTGAAAAAAACCCAGTAGACCAAGAACAGAATTGTTAATAGTGAGCACATCTAAAGCTCTCCAGATCTGTAATTTTTGAGAATATATATTGAGGTGTTAGTATGTCCTGTGCATTGGACTAAGCCACTCTAATTGCTAGCAAGTGGCAAAAATAGGATACTACTTGTTTAATATCAGAGCCCTTGTTTTAGCATTATACTATCTGATATTTTAAAATATATGTTGGAATAATATTGAGATTATCTAGCTAGAATTATCATCCTATGCTGATATTCAGTGTGTGGTTGAGAAGTTAGCAGTTCCATGGTTAGCTGTGTAGATGATGTTACGTATCTACCCCGCCCCACTTTTGCTATGTCATTTTAGATGTCAGATGAGGGGTGCTGGAAAATAATAATAAAACAAATGAATATTTATTGAGCACTTTCTACATGCCAGGCACTGTGCCCAGTGCCTTCCCATGGACTATGTCATAAAAGCAACCCTGTGAGAGTCACTTAATATTATCTACATCTCATAAGTGAGGAAATTAAAGCTCCAAGTAGTCACATGGTCTGTGGTCCTAACTATCCTTTAACCCCAATTTACAAACATATGCTTTGGCCATGTTGTGTGCAAAGCAACATACGTGCTTATACTCCTGTAAGTTGTGCTGAAATTTTCCTGCGTAGGGTGTACCAAAGACATGCTTCTCAAAAGCCATGGCCAGGTTCTCTCATGGAGGGCCCTCAGGTCAGGATCAGCATCTTCAGGCGTGAGCTCCAGCTTCCCGGAACCATGACCCCACGCTGGACGCACTTCCACGCTGCCCTGTGGCTTTCCTCCCAGCCCTGCTGCCCAAGAGCCCTGGGGGTAATCTTGGCTCTTGCTGATTCCACCTTGACTCCCATCTCTTCACCTCCCTTTCTCATGGGGACAGCAGTTTCCACCTAATGTGTGGTGATCCACCTGGGCTTGTCAGGCTGCCCTCCCCGATGGCACAGTCCTCCTGCCACCACCAGTCTGCATGGAGCAGCTCCAACGGCGTGTGTGCCCATGTCGCTGTGGTCGCCACCTCTGGGCTTCTCTGGGGAGGGAGAAATGAGAGAGCTCCATCAAACACGCGAGAAGTTGAAGAGACCAGTTAGGGCACAACAGGTGAAGGATCTCTTGGCGCGGAGGTACAGAGCCGGTGGTTTTATTTTTTTTCTGCCTCAGATGCAGCTCTCCTTCCATTCGTGATCCTGAGTTTCACGTCGTCACGTGCACACCCCCACTCTCACACGTACACCCACACATCACCAGTTATTGCGGTTTCATTTGTGAGAACGTGTGTCTGCATGTGCGCATGTGCTTGTGAGATCACACACACACACACACACACACACACACACACACACATACACGGTGTGGTCACATCCCCCACCCCTTGCTAGATCTCTACCCCTCAGGAGTTAATTTCATCAGATGCTTTAATGGATTGAGCTCAGGACCACGAGGACGAGAGGCAGCGGCACAGATCTGACTTTCTGAGCTCCATGTCCTGACTGTCGCACTCTGGAGAGTCTCCCTAACGAGCAAAATACATGCCCTGTGTCACTTGGTTGGATCTTTCCTCCACAGGGTCAGCTCGTAGCCATTTTCATCCGAGGACTGGGGGGCAAAGGAAGGGAGAACTGGAAGGATGCTCCCTGGGCATACTCTTCTCCATCCATGTTGTTGGGTTCAAGGTCAAGGTGGGCATTATCCCTGAGCAAGTCGTGCTTGTGTGGAGATGGGGCACCTGTGGGGCATTGCAGCCAGGAAGCCCCGTGACATCCAAGTCAGAAGGCTGCACACAGCTACAAGTATCTTTAGCCCTGAAATAGTCTATGCTGGGTGGGTGGCTGCATCCTAGCTAGAGAGAGGGGCTGGGAAATTTAATAGGTCATTCCTAGCTCGTGGCAAACATCTTTCAGCCTCTCCCTTCCCCTCTCCCTTCCCCTCTCCCATCCACTGACCTTTTCACTGTTTCTGTCCTGTGCTGATTCTAGGTTCTTCCTTGTCTCTTGGCCCATCAGCCATCAACTGAAATTCAGAGTCCTAATTTTCCATGTAGCAATTTGGAGGAAGGGTTTGCGTGGGGCTTTTCTGTGGGTTTCTCTGAGGGCTGGTAATTGAGAGAAAAGTCACCTTGCTTTGATTGAGATCTTCTACCCCTTTGGCTCCTTCTGCTGTGTTTCTAGCAGTGGCAGTGACACTTGCAGCTAAGGTGCAGGTGGAGGAAGGGAATTCCTGAGTCATCTGGCTCTATCCCATTGTTCATATTCTATGGGGCAAGCCTTCCCCGTGCTGCATGGCCCGGCTCCAGTGTGGCTGGGCAGAGCAATTATCCTGGACAGCTGCACGGTGTTGGCTGCTATGGCCTTACCTCATCACCCTGCGTTTTTCACTCTAGCTGCTTAAAATATAAACCAGACCCCTCATCTCCACAGAGGGACTCCCTTCAGAGCGAGACATAGTGTGACGTGTCATATGTCATCTGATTAGCAGCATGTCTGGGCAATTGCCACATGAGCACAGGGGGAAGGGGAGGGTAGCTCTGAGCATGCAGGGAGAAGGGGGTTTGCTTTTCTAGGGACAGAGTGTTCAGGCTGACAACCGACCCATCAGGTGACTTTGACAAGTTGCTTGCCTCTGAGGCCCAATCTGTGGATTGGAGGAAAACCATTAAGTCACCCATCATTTTCTGGGAACTTGAGACGTCTGCAGGGCGAGTCCCTAAGCCACAAACACTCCACCTTGGCGGCAAGAATATTAGCACAACTATTCTCTCCATCCCGAAGATGAGCCGAGAAATGGTTGGAAGCTGCTGGGACCTATTTCTTGCTGGACACTCATCCTGGCTTTGCCTCACAGGGTGGTCCTTGCACTTCGCCTCAGAGCTCTGCTGGAGAGGAGGGAGGAGAAGAGGCGTGGGCTCCAGGGTGGAGAAGGGAGACAGGGTCAGGGGACTTGGTCACACTCACACACCAGCCCACAGACTGTCAAGAGTCACGTGGGTGCTCAGGGGCTCACCAGCACAAAGACAAGTGTCCCCAGATACAGGTGCTCCCTGCAGACAACACAGGTGATTCCACTAATACCAGACTGTGCCCCTCCTTCCTTTCACTTTCCACTTTCTTCAACACTCCTTTTCTTCCTTGCCCCTCCCCAACAACACCTCCCCCTATCTAAACTCAGACCCCTTCTTTATACTGTCTTCTCTTCAGGGAGTTTGAGGTCACTGGAGGGTGGCCGTGGGGGCGATCAGAGGGTGGCAATGGTCCTCCAGGCTGCTCGGGGCCCCGGGGGTAGGCCATGGCTGTGTCTGGCTGAAGGCTCCGTCCACAGGGCTGATTAGAACAGGCTGCAGTTTGAGCAACTGTAATAAGGAGCGGTTGTCATGGAAACAGGCTCTTGATGTTGTCCAGATTTTAGAATCCCTCCCCTCTCCCCACCTTGGTTATTTTCCTTCCTTCCTTGTTTTTTCCCCTGGGGCTATGGGTACATGTTCAGCAGGGGTTTGTGGACCGGCAGCTGAGAGCGAGGGCTGCAGACCTCAGCCGGCCTCCGAGATGTGGCCGCCCTTCTAAATGAGGACGTGGGGCTGTGTGGCCCAGAAGCCTGCGGCAAGGCACATGTTCTTCCTGCTCGGGTCCTAAAGATACAGGCTGATGTGTCCAGATGCTAGAAGCACCCACCAACTAATACCTGACAAGTGCCTGTCGTGCATGGAGAAGGACTGGACGATGCAGAGGCTGGGGAACTCCTCCCAGGGGTGGCCCCAGAGCCATGGTGGGGAGGAGATGTTGCACCTCTGGACTTGGGTTCCTCATCCTGGGGGAGAATCAGTGATCACCACCCAGAAGGCCAGTGCTTCATCCACACAAGAGACTAATCCTCCATCCCCTCACACCTGCACCCAGTCAAGGCCATGCCAGCTCATGCAGCAGCCGAGGGTGGTTGGAGCAAAGCAGAGCTTGCCATTCTGCTCTCAGGATAGCATCATTCATGGGCCATCTGCCTCAGTGTCCCCAGCTGCGGCAAAATGGGTATCATGTGCCTTGATCTGCTTGCATCCATCCCATGATGTTGAGAGGCTAAAAGGAGATAGCAGATGGCAAGCTCTTTGGGAAGAAGCTAGTGTTATACAAAGGAAAGAAGTAACTGTCAGGGATCACTTAAGATGAGCTACGAACTGATCTGTGTCTTAGAGAATCTGAACTTCTAAGTTTGCATGTTGCTAAATTTCAGGGAGAGAAACTTTGTAGTGCTTACAATGCACCCACCTCTCCTCCCTCCTTGTCTCCCACCAGGGGCAGCTGGGACAGGCATTCAGAGATGTCAGCAGGCTGGCTGATGTGGGCTGGGTCCCAGCGGCAGCAATGCAGGCATCCAAGTGGCCAGGAATCTATGAAAATGGGGAATGGGTGAAAACTGTGGCGAAAAGGGAGTGTTGAAGGCCAGTACTGGGAGTGCCCAATCTGATGCCAGTGAGGGAACTGGGGCTAGGAGATGGGAGACAAAGGCAAAATGTCAGGAATGGAGGAAATATAGGAATAGAACAGGAGAAGCCACAGGTGGAAAATGCCCTGGAGTCTGGCAAGGCTGTGGGGGGGGGCAGGCCAGCCTGGATTCAAGCCCAGGTTGGAGCAGTTACACCAGAGTTGCACCTAGTAGGCACGGCACAAGTTTGCACTGATTGATTGGTGCTGGCCATCAATGCTGGGTCACCAGCTTTTCCTTCTGTGTATCCTTAGCCTGGTGTCTTAGTCCATTTTGCTTTGCTGTAAAGGAATACCTGAGACCGGGTAATTTTTAGAGAAAAGAAGTTTATTTGACTCACGGTTCTACAGGCTGTACAAGAAGCATCACACCAACATCTGTTTCCAGTGAGGGCCTTAGGAAGCTTTTACCTACGGCGGAATGCAGAGGGGAGCGAGGGGGGTGGGTGCCAGGGTCTTTTAAACAACCAGCTCTTGCAGGTACTAATAGAATGAGAACTCACTCATCACCGAAGGGAGGGCAGCAAGCCATTGGGGGGGAGGGTCCGCCCCCATGACTCAAACACCTCCCACCAGGCCCCACCTCCAACACTGAGGATCAGTTTTCCATGTGAGATTTGGTGGGGACAAGCATCCAAACTGTGCTACCTGCATTTTAGCATGTTGGGCATTTTTTTTCTAATTTTCCTCCTCTGCCTACTCAGCTGGGTAGAATGAGGGTGTGAGGAAATTTCCCAGTATGGTGGTTCTTTCTAGAACTGAGGGAGATGCCAGGTGAGGTGTCAGGAAGTCAGAGCTGGCCAGAGTCCTTACATTTCATGGCTCAGGAGGTCTGGGGTATCACAGGCCAGGCCTCTCCTCGTAAGTGCTGAAATGTGCAACTGTCCAAGTGAGACGACTAAAGACAAGGTGATAAGATAAGATGTCCAGCTGATCCTCTGTTCCGAGAACAGAGAGGAAGCTTCAGACACGAGCCAGCTGCTCTATTCCTTCAGTGTGTTTGCGCTGTCTCCAAAGGGAAGCGAACACTGTGCATAAAACTCAGAAAAACATCCTATTTTAGAACCATTCTGCTTGTGGTCACGTTTTCCCTGTCAGTTGTGTTTTATTTGTCGTCCATTTACCTCTAGCTGCCTGTGTTTAGCACTAACCAGCCGGCCAGGCACCGGAGCCTCTGCTGGGCCTGCGGACGGAAGGCTTCGCGTGCCTCGTCCACTCCAGGGACCCCAAAGGCATGGCTTTTGCTATCACTTTTATTGCCGTGACCAAAGGGTGACATCAAACCAGTTCCTGTAGTAACAGGTAACATCACAGAGTTGTCAGAAGTGGTGAATGATTTCACAGTCCAAAAGATGATTCTTTTTTTTTTTCAAATTTTTACTCTAGTAAAGGAACCTTTATAGAATTTGGGAAATTAAATGCAGCTCCTTGGTTCTTCAACTCCATCAAGTGCTTTAATCTAGTCATTTTTGTTGTCCCTGTGGCCCATTTGTGTGGGTAGCGACCAGAACGAGGGAGGAGAATCACCTCTGAAAGAGCAACTATGGTGTATAGTGTGAGCGCAGCGAGAGCGTTCGCAGCGATGTGATGGGAATGCAGACGGGAGATGTGACAACTGCAACAATGTATTGTCATGCTCTGCCAAGTTGCCATGGGGAAATATACTGGAAGGGACTCAAAATACCCAGATTCGAGTTTAGGCAATGCCATTTCTATCTGTGTGACTTTGGGCAAGTCGTTTACTCTTCTGGGCTTTATCTGGAAGATAAATGAAATGAACCCACTTCAGAGGGATGTTGTGAAAATTAACTGAGAGAACAGAGGTGAAAGCATGAATCAGATGCCAGTTGCTATCAACAATACTCTCTTCTTGTGAGGTGTTCCCACGGCTCCTTTCTCCCCATTCCCTCAGTTTCTCCGTCTGTGAAATAGTCCTTCCCCACCCCCACCAACACACAGACCTCCTCTCCCTCTGTCCTCCACGTAAGTGGAGAAAGAATAATAGATGCGAAAAGCTTTGAGTTCCTTGAAACCAAGGAGTGGGATAAATACCCTATATTGATTATAATGATTATGTCTGGGAGTAGAAAAATATGATTGCCTGGTTGCCAATAGCAACCAGATGGAAATGCAAGGGTAGGAAGTTGTGCTGTGTTGTGTGGAGATCTTCCCTGGGAACAGACACACGTTTCTTTTCTTCTTCATCTTCCTCTTTTCTTTTTTCCAAATCTTCATTCCTGCTCCCTTGGTCTGGCTTTCTTGCTCTTGGGAGACTGGTCACTTGTAAAGCATTTGAAGGGAGTTACAAAGAGGTCTGACTCAGGCGTCTTTGGGAATGCCATGAGCAGCTGGTGAGTGCTATTCCGCCTCCAGATGCAGGGATGGGCTATCCGGCTGATTGGATGAGGGGTGGACTGTAATTGGACCACAGAAGAGAAGAGACAATCTTTGTGGATAAACACAGAACCCCCAGAGGAGGACAGGAGAGCCATCTGGGAGTGGGTGGGGGAGAGCCTGTATCAGAGGCCATGGGCAGAGGGTGAGTGAGGCTCTGGGCTTGGTTAAGTTGGTTAAAGCCACTTCCTCCTAGGCAGAGATGAAAGTCTGAGGCAGGTGTTGCTCCTGAGAGGTGAGGAGGCCCCGTCCTTATCTCAGACGGTGGGCAGAACCTCAGTCATGTCTCTGAATTTGAGATTCCTCTGTTTCTACTCCAGAGTCCCGGGCACTGGGCTACAGTCTGTGCTGAACACACATCGTCTCATGTGCCTCGTTTAACAGTTGTCCTTGTTTTCATAGTCACATGGCCAGAGAGCAGCAAGACCAGGACCAGAGCTTGTGGCTGGCTGCATCCGAAGCCTGTGCTCTTTATGCCAGCACACTGTGTCCCCAGCAGGAGAGGCCCAACAAGTACCCCCTCACCAAGTCTTGAGCATGAGGGTTCCCAAAATAGAGGCTTTGGGTATTAGCCCATGGACTTTCCTGAAGGTCACAGGTCTTGGCTTGAATCCCTTTGCAACACTCCTATGTTGCAAGAAAGAAGGCATTCGGCCCCTGGGCCAGGCCTTCGCCTCTCACCCCTCCCTCTCACAGAGTGGGGGCTGTGAGTTTTCCGCAGAGTGTGTTGACATTCCCAGCAAAGGCCCCACATGAAATGGTACATTTCTGGTTGCCACTAGCTGACTGCGGAGTGACTGGGAAGGTGGCAGCTTCCTGAGGCTGTGGGGAAGGCCCTGCCACCCCGGAGTGGGAGGGTGAGCAGGGCGGTGGGTGGGGACTGTCCACTGCGGGCAGCTGCCCTTCCACTTCACTGCCCTTAACAAGCTTTGCTGTGGCCCAAACAGGACCCCTGGCAAACGGACAGAATTCGAGTAGTGATGACAAGTGTTCACTGAGCACTTGCTCTGTGCCAGGCAGCCCAGTGAGCACTGCCCATGTATAACCTCATCTAAACGTCACAAGGAGTCTGCAAGATGATGACTCCATTTCATTGCCCCCATTTTCCAGATGGGAAACAGGGTCCCAGAGAGGATTGACTGTTCATAGCGAGTAAGCGCGGGAGCTGGGCTCAAGCCCAGCGTGTCTGAGTCCAAGGTCCATGTTCACAACCACTGATCACTTTACAAGCCGCACTTTACCTCAGCACTGTCGGCCACTCTTCTGCTCCTCCCAGTGGTGTGGCCCAACCTGGCTGCTGTGTGCTGGTTTAGGGTTTCTTTAAAGGGCTTCTTGGCTTCCTCCAGTCCTACGTACTCTGCCGCCAGGTTGACTTTCCTAACTCTCGTTGCATCCAACCGTCTCTGTTCAGAAGACTCTACACCTCCTCCTGCCCACAGAGGTACGAGCTCCTTTGCCAGCTCTCTGGGCCCTCGGTGATGTAGATGCAGCTCTCTTCTGGGCTCTCCGCACTCACCCCGTATTCCTCACACTGCGTCCTGACTCAGCAAGCTGAACTGTCCGGGTCCCGGTAGACTCTGACATGCTGCTGCTTCCTTCCAGCTGGAATTTTCCTCTTCTCTCCAACGGGACATGCTTGGATCCCTGATCACTGTCTTGCCAGGCTTAGCTCAACAGCGTGCACTGTCCCGGGCCTTTCTTGGCTTCCTCTGCCAGGCACTAATTCTCCTTCCTCTCAACTTGTGTGGGATTTGCTCTATCTTATGCTACCGGCCATGTCCATCTGGCACACACATTCATTTGCTCATTCATTCAACTTTTCCCGAGCCGCTTCCATGTGTCCATGCAGTGCCATGTGCTGGGGACGGAAGAGGGATAATAGGTCCCCGCTGTCAAGGTACTAACTGCAGGGAGACTTGGTATCAGTGTGTGTCTGATGTCCTGTGCCTGATTTTCCTCTGGTGTGGTGTCACAGAAGGCATTCAGCTCAACACATTGGTTTTGAATGAAGGAAGCTACTCAATACTTTCTGTTGCTGAAAGGAGAGGCAGTAGGAGAAGACAGTGGTAAGTTGGGTTGTGCTGCTGGGACGTTGGTTCCTTATGGCCTTATATGCCAGAGAAACCCTCTACCTGGAGAAGGGCAAGTTGGAACACAGTCCCTCTTCCATTCTCCTCTGGGGAGGGGCCCCTTGCCCAGCTGGGGAAAGCTGTCATCTGGCTGCCCAGCCTGCCTCTGGAGATCGGGTGCTCACAGACGGCAGGGATGTCTTGAGCAAACCTTGGAGGTTGAGTTCTGGAGAGGGAGGGCTCATGTGGCTGGTGATAGCTTGGCTTTGCATGCCAGTGTGTCCTAGCAAGGGCTGCCATCGAGACTCCTTCCCAATGCCACGCTGGGTTCATGGAGTCAAGGAATGGTTAAACCCTGGGTGTGGAATAAACAGAGAAACAGGAAGTCCTCTAGCAACATGCTGGAGTAGGGGTCAGCAAACTACAGCCAGGTGCCGGACCTCGTGTGCCACCTGTTTATAGAGCCCACAAGTAAAGAATGGTTTTCATGTTTTTAAATGGTTGGAGCAAAATCAAAAAAGGAATAATATTTCGTGACATGTGAAAATGATAAGAAATTAAAATCTCAGTGTCCACAAACAAAGATTTGCTGGAACATAACCATGCTCATTTGCTTATGTACTGTGGCTGCTTTCATGCTATGATGACAAAATGGAGTTGTTGCAACACAGATTGTATGGCCACAACACCTAAACTAGTATCTGGCCCTGTGCTAGAGACAAAGTTCTTCCTAGACCATCTGTGTGGGTCAAGAAGAAAGACCCTCCCAGTTTTCCTGGTGGGTAGAACCAAGCAGCGGCCTGGGCATGAAAGGCAGGTGTCAAGGAGCTTGGAGGTGGACTGAGCACTGACCTGGGGTGTGCAGTCTTGAGTTCTGTGAGGTTTGGGGCGAGACCTTTTCTCCTTTAGCCTTTATTCCTCATCTTAAAACTGAAGTTTGGGCTGCATAATCTCTAAGGCCCTTTCTCTGCCGCAGGTGGACACGGTTCTCCAGTCTACGGCCTGTTCCACAGAGCGGTCTGCGTCGCATGCGGACCTCTAAGTCATCCCCTGAAGCCCCCACCTTGGCCAGTGGGTAGACACAGGAGCTCCTTCATCCTGCCCACGTCCCACGAGGGTCCCAGCTCTTGCACCCCCAGCACTCATGGGGAACGCCATCTTTTCTTCGCAGTGATCCCTGTTTGGACTCGGTTCAGCCTCTTTATTTGAAGCGCCTGAGATCTAGGTGGACTGTAATTATGTAATTCTTCCTTGTTATCTCTCCTAATTGTTCTCAGAGCTATTTCCTAAACTGATTGGAAACAATTGCAGACAGGGAATGGAGTGGGAGGTAGGTGAGGACCTGGCGGCTGAGCTAGAGTCAGGCTTTCTGGTGGAGGCAGTGTCTCCGCTGGATGGGTACAGGGGTGGGGATGGTGGGGACCACCTGGGTCCAGGCCACCCTGCACAGTTCCTTGTGTCTGAGAAGCAGGGGTGACAGGAAGGAAATACTCACGGAAGTGTTGGGAGCTTCAGTTTAATCATTCTAAAATAATAAATCTCCCTCCTGCTCCCAGGCCCCAGAGACATGGCTGTTTTCCCTTTCTCTGCTGCCTCCGTGACGTCGGCAGAGCCTCTTGGGGACTCCGCCAGGGCCCAGCAGGGAGCAAGGCCCTTCCCTCTTGGCATCATATTGTTTGTGATTTCTTGACAGAACAAAAATTGCAACTCTTGAGCCATCCATCGCCCCCAGAAAGCCGGGGAGGGCCAGTGGAGGGACAGCGTGGGGACTTCCCACTGATTTAAGCCTGAGCAAGTGAAGTGGGGTCCCTGATAGGACATCCTTGGGAGAGCAGCAAAGGTGCTGCCTTCTTTGGGGCATAACCCCAGGAAAGGGACCCAAATCAGTGCTCCCTGGCACATCCCTGCTTAGGAACAGGTCCCCTTGTTGCAGGGTTCTGTGTCCTCCCAGGGGCCAGAGTGCAGCTCTTGCAGGGCACTTGGGGAGTACTGGGGTCTACATGTCACCTGGAGACCTGCAGTGCACCTTGGTTTCTCTGTCTGTGACAACATCTCCCCTCCGCCATGACTTTTCTCACCTACTTTGTAGAAACATGTAGTTTCCTAGAAATGGGAGACAGATGGGCAAGGGGTGGGAGTGGACTCACCTTGTCTGTGGCACAAGAGGTTCCCTCCCTGCATGTCACCTTTTAACATCCACAACAACCCTCTGAGGCAGGGGAGATTATCATTCCCACTTTCCTTTTGAGAAAACATTTGAGAAGGGAGGATCTCATTCTATTCCACAAACACATATGAAGCATCCAGTGCATGACGGGTCCCAGAGAAGGCACTGGGCACCGAGAATGGAGCAAGAAAGAGCCCCTCCCTATGGGCCTTGAATGTCCAAGTTCACGGGGACGGCCACACTGTGAGGAGCCGGCGTGCACAGCCAAGCGTGTCCCACCGCAAGGCTCTTCCACCAGGCCCCAAAGCTGCCTGTTGAGGCTGAGACTTGGCAGGTGGAAGCTGAGCCATGGGCTTGGAGGAGCTGGCCTAGTCCCAGTTTTCTAGGGGGCAAGGATGGGGCCCAAGGGAATTGTCACCCATGAGTGTGTGACAGGGCGTGATGGAGGCTTCTGTCCACTCTGCTGTGTAACTGTTCCTCCTCTCTCTTTCCCAGCCTCTGGTGCCAGAGAGGCGAGAAGAGGAGAAGAGTGTGAGGGGTGCCAATGGGTGCTGGGGACCCTAAGGTCACCCCCGCTCAGTCCTCCACGCAGAGCACCCAAGCTCTCCTGGCTGTTTTGAAAGGCTGTGAATCCTCCCAGCCCCACACTCTGCTCCTGACTCAACAGGCCGCTTGGAGCATGAACATCTGGAATCCCATTTCTCTTAGGGATTAAGGTCTGGGGTGAAGGGTGGGAAGAGGGCTTTGGGGTCTTTTGTGTTCTGGAAGCTCTTTCCTTTGACCCAGAAGAACAGACAGCATTGTGGCCTCTCACCCAGCTGCCCTGACAGATTGCTTGAATCTCCCACCACTCGCAAAGCTTGAGCTTGGCTTCGGTAGGACACCTAGGGGTGGCTGACTGGTTTTGGGGCAGAGCCCGTCCTGTGTCCATTGCTCGTTCAGTCCGCCGAGATGGGTCCCAAGGATGGACGTGCGAGTGGATTCCACCCTGGCTTGTGTCACGGTGGAGGGGCACCTCGGGGGCCACTGCCCGAGGCTAGCATTTCTCAACTTGTTTTCATTATCACCCTTCCCCCCTTGGAGAAACATTAAATTAAATCTCAATTCTTTCTAATGAGAGGATATGCGAATTTTGGGGGTAGGGTTGAGCTTCGGAGGACCACAAACCATTATATCAAAGATCTTTTTGTTGCCCTCCAGTTTTCATCCTCTTGGGGGTGCTGTCACCCCTGTTGAGAAGGCATGCCCCCAAAACATGTTTTGAAACTTGTAATTTCTCTAGATCTCCCTTCACATATAGAAACAAGAGGCTTAATGAGTGAAGAGTATGGTTTCTAGCATGGTCAGTCACACGAATCTGGTACTCGATCTGCTACTGGAGCAACGTTGCTTCCTATCTCTGGCCCTCAGTTTTTCCCTTTGGAAAACTCAAATCTGCTTTTGCCCCTTATCCAACTGGGAGGCCACACCTAGGGTCAAGCAAGCATGCTGGTGACCACAGTTGTGAGCCTCACAGTGGGGTTGGAGGGGATAAGACGACAGTCCTGTACGTTCCTCCCTTAGCTTCCGCCAGGCAACCCGGCCAGAGGAGCGGGGTCCTGGGAGGAGAGGTGCCCCACCCACAGCCTTGGTGGCTCTCTTGGGGCCACTGAGGGCTGTGAAGCATAGCGGGGACTACAGGATGATGGGAGCCCTGTGTAGTCACTCAGCATCCTCTCCCCCTTGGCCTCCCTTCTTAACACACCGCGGGTGTCACTGGCCTCCCTCTGGGGTGGGGGAGGCCTTCTTGCCCCCTTCCCCAGGCAGGAGTAAGGCCCCAGCAGTGGGGAGGAACCACAGACTGCACTCCTCCTAAATGACGCCTCCAGAGCCTGCACCCTCACTTCATGGAGCGTTTTCTCAGTTTCAGGGCCAGGGACTTGGGGCCCCGGAGCAGGGTGGGGGGCCTGGGCAGGAAGCCCGAGGACTGCAGAAGCCTCCGTCTGCCTCCTCAGAACTGTCTGAAGAGTCACCACGTTCCAGAGCAGGCCAGAGCCCCACCCCTGTCACCCCGGAGTGGAGTTTAATAGGAAGCACAAATGAGAAACAGGCTTCTGAAACTCGGCTTTGGCTCCTCTCTTGCAGTTTCCTCAAACGTTTCTTTCTTCTCTGCTTTGCTTCTCCTCTCTCTTTGTTCTCCGCCCTTTTCTTTCTCCTCGCATGCTTGTCTGGCCTGTGTGTCCCCCTTCTCTGGTGAGGCAGGTGCCCTGATCAGGGCAGGACCAGAGGTGGGGACAGGGGAAGGTGGGGAGGGGCCATTAACCCTTCGCTGGCCCACGGAGGTCACCCGGCCATCCCCTCCCCTTCCCACCAAGGCCATAAAATCCGATTCTAACTTTTACCGATTCCCCTGGTAGTGCCAGAAACACACAATTAGCTTTAAAAGTGTCTCCAAGCTCTGGCCAGTTAGAAATTTATGACTTTTTTTTAAAAAGAGCTTTCCTTTAAAGTGACTAATTAGATGTATTTCTCCAATGGTAATTTAAAAAATGCTAATTGGTCTATACTCTGGAAGGAGGAGAAAAAACTTTCCCCTCTTATTATCTTGGCACTAGGGAGATGTAGAAGAGATTGACAGGGCCGGAGCAGTCAGTGCAGCCTCTGAGGAGAGGGGCCAGGCGCCTGCCCTTTTACGGACTTGGCAGCGAGAGGGCGAGGGAACAGCTTTCTGTGTTCCAGACAGTGGCCTCGGGAAGGGGACACTGCGCAGCGCAGCATGTCTGGATGGAGCGGCTGGGCTGGGTGGAGCAGCAAGGAGTTCACCCACTGGGTGCTGTGGTACCCAAAGACCCAGCCCAGGGGTGGCCTTCGAGGAGGATGGCTGAGTGGGGGATGCGTGGGGGCACACCCCAGTCAGGACTCAGCCCTAGCACAAATTTGACAGCTGCCAAAGCACACACTAGCAGAATTTGCCATTTTTGCCTCTTTTATTTATTTAAAAAAATTGATTTTTTATTGATTTATAATAGCTGTGCATATTTGGGGGATACATGTGTATTTTAGTACACGTATATGATGTGTAATGATCAAATCAGGGTAATGGGAGCATCTTTCACTTCAGACATTCATGTTAGAACATGCCCTTTGGGGGGCTGTTTATGCCAAGGACAGTCACAAGTTGAACCCAAAGGGGCGGAGTCACCAGTGTGTAGTGCTCTCATGCAGCAGGATGGACAGAGCACAAGGAGCCCTGGGGCAGGAACGACTCGGGGAGAGCAACTCAGGCCTGGGGGGTTCCACCCACCTCCTGACTTGCCAGCCAGCTGAGGGCTCCATCAGGACTTTGGTCCCCGTGGAGGGATGGAGAAGACCTCGGCTTGACTGGCTGTCCTCAGGGGTGGCGCTTTCTCAACTCTCCCCTACATGGGCACTGGCTGGCTGGGCTCCCTGTCAGCCCCTTCACCTACAGTCTGTCTGGGACTTGGCATGACTTCTTGGAGCTGCCTCTTTTCCCAAAGTCACTCAGAGATGGAGCAAAACCTGGGCCAAGGAGCCAACACAGCCCAGCGGCACCCACGTGTGACTCCACGGCCCCTGCATTTCCAAGGCACGGGACTGATGCCGGGTGTGGGCCTCGCTGTTCCCCCTCTTGGGACTGGGGAGCCCACTGAGGTGCTGCACAGGGGAGGCGTGGGCTTGCTGCTCTCGGTTAGAGCGAGGAGAGGGCGGCCCTGGGGCATTGCCTTCAATGCCACCCTACTTGGGGCAGGGGTGGGGCTGGTGGACAGTGGTGTGTTCTCCTAGAGAGCTGTCACGTCTGCCTTTTGGCCCCAACGCTTCTTTATATGTGGCCTTGCATGGGGAGGACTAAATGTCACTGTGGGTGGGGGTGTGGAAAACCTGGTGGCACCCAGTAGATCCCTGATAGATGTCAGTGCTCTCCCTTCTGCTCTCTGGGCTGGGCTGGTCCTGCCTACCCGATGCGTTGCCATGTGCGTAACACAGTGATGAAGACATGGTACGGGGCAGAGAGAAAACACTCCCCAGGGAGCTGGGGCAGGACTGTCACCATCAGCTGTGTTGTCACTCAGTCATTTCAGGAAGGAGCAGGGTTCCAGAGAGGGGGCTCAGGTCAGTTGGGACCCCATGCTGCTGTGAACGCAGGAGCAATGAGCAATTAAACAGAGTCCTTACTCTGCACATTTGCTTTTATCAAGGACCTCACCTCCTCTCTTTGGCCCCATTCCCCGCTCGAGGAAGGCCATGTGGAGTGTCACTGGGATTCCAGCCCCGGATCTCCGCAGACAGCTGCAGCAGCTTTCCTGCTCTGCTCGCAGACCCAGTCTATCCCTCAGCAACAGCAGGAAGGGAGAAGCGCGGCGTTCTCTGTTAGCACGACAGCTCTTTGGAGGCCTGGGGGAGCACGGAGCAGAGCCTGGATCCCGGCTCCACACTTGCCAGCTGGGGAAGCTTGAGAGAATCACTTCACCTCGGGAGCTTGGTGACAACAGACACTTCACCTCGGTCTGTTGGGAAAAATGAAATGAAATATTAAATAATACACAAATTGTACAAAAAAGAAATATTGACTCAATAGGATTGTTGTAAAAATGAAAGGAGATGGCCAATGTGAAGTGTCTAGCACAGTGCTGGGAATGTGGGACGCTCCACAGAGCAGACTTCATCTTTTCACAGTCCCTTCTCAGCACATTCCACAGTGTCCACGAAGGAGGAGGCCAGAGAGGATGACACAGCTCAGGAGTCAAGTCACAAATTCGGAGCCACCCCAAGAGGCTAAAAGGGCAGGGATGATAAATGTTCTCAATCAGATCCCACCACAGGGTCCATTCTACTCTCCCCACTGCTCTACATCTGCTGAGGTGGGAAGCCTGTCTCCCTGGGGTGTGGCAGGGCATGCTTGGCAGGTGTCACCTTCAGAGGTTTCCCGAGGTGTTGGGCCAGCTTGTGTGTCCATCTTCTGGGGTATCCAGAGTTACTTAATCTTTATGATCCTCTGTCCAATGGGGTAATAATACCCACTTTACAGGGCTATTATGAGGATTAAGAGAGATTATGTATGGCCAGGAGCTCCTGGAACAGGGCCTGGGTCTTGGAAAGTGCTCAGTGAATGTAACTTCCCTTCCCTCTGTGAGCCTAATAGCCAGTAAACCGGCAACGGGACGTCTGACTAAGCACATCACATCACTAATTAGCGTGAGTCATAAAGGAGACAGAATGGCACGAGAGCCAGGCCATTAGATATGACCTACGTGAATCTGTCTCTGGATGGATTACTGAGGGACCATTAGGGTGGGTCCCTATTAGAATGGCTTCTTGGAGGAGTAGAAAGTTCTTAGATTTTGGAGGTAGCCAAACCTGCTTGGGATCTCAGCTTTAATGATACACCAGCTGTGTGACTTTGAGTAAGACACATGTCCTTCTGTGCTTCTTTATGTGTGGCCTTGCATGGGGAGGACTAAATGTCACTGTGGGTGGGGGTGTGGAAAACCTGGTAGCACCCAGTAGATCCCTGATAGATGTCAGTGCTCTCCCTTCTGCTCTCTGGGCTGGGCGATCAGCATGATCTGTGTGAGGCACCCATTGTTCTGCAGTGCGTCGGAGTCTTTGGAACCCCACACGCAGGGCCACACCTGGCAGTGGGCACCAGGGCTCACAGCTCATTCTGTTTCTTCCAGCCCCTGGGATGGGGCTTGGCTTATGGCACAGACTCAAAGCCCTCCACAACCAACTGAGTGAATCATTCTAAAACTATTAGCATTTGTCTGTGACCGCAGGTGTGTATTTGACAATGACTTCCCTGCAAAAGGCTCAGGGCACTTTGAAGACATTTCCTCATTGTTGGGAGGATTTTAGAGGCATCATTTGATCTACTTCACAGACAAGCAGGGCGAGAGATAGAGAAAGACACCGGCTTGCCCAGGGTTACAGGGAGGCAGTGATGTATTTGACATCTGAGTTCCAAGCAGGGTTCCAACAGCGGCACTTTTGGTAGTAACTTAATTGGTGTCCCAAGAAATAGGTTCTGGGATTCTCTTGGAGCCCTGTGGGGTTCATTGGGGATCCCAGGACCAGACTGTGACTCTGGAAAACATTATGGGCTAATAATAATAATTACCGTTTTGAGCATTAACTTCTAAGTTTGATGTTAGATATTTTACATGTTTCATCTCATTTCAGTTTCATGACAATCATTGTATGTTAAATACATATATTTCCACTTTATAGATGAAGCTCTGGTCAAAAACTTTAGGTAATAAAGTGGAGAAGCAGCTAATATTTAAATTCTGGGACATTAGCCCTAAATAAAGCCTGCTTTTTCTCCCTGAGACCATACTAGATAAGACGGAAAGGGTGAGCAGGACGGGGGAATGTTCTGTGGCAAAGCTACCAAGAGGAGGAGATGGAGTGGAATCCAACCTCGGTATTGCTGGGGAAATTGAGGAGAGTTTCTCTTGAATCTTGTCCTATGTCAAAACTGGGAAAGGCACAGTCATGCTCTTACTTTCTAGGAAAATCGGGGACCCACCTTTAAAAGTGAGTGCTCTTTTATTTAGCCTTAAAAAAGAAGGAAATTCTGACACATGCTACAACATAGATGAACCTTGAAAATGTTAAGCTAAGTGAAATAAATTGGACACACAAGGATATATACTGTATGATTCCACTTATATAAAGTACCTAGAGTAGTCCAATTCATAGAAACAGAAAGTAGAATAGTGGTTGCCGGGGGCTGGAGGGAGAGGCAATGGAGCCTTGGTGTTTAGTGGGTACAGTTTCGGTTTGGAAGAATGAAAAAGTTCTGGAGATGGGTGGTGGTGATGGTTGCACAACAATGCAATGTTCTTAACACCACTGAACTATACACTTAAAAATGGTTAAAATGGTAAACTTTCAGTTATGTGTATTTTATCACAATTTTTTAAAAGTAAGTGTTCTCCTTCCTATTCAAGTGCTTGAAGGGGAAGAGCTTTTCCCTGTGCTCTGGCACCTGTGGGGCATCAGCGGGCCCTGTGGCTTTAGGTTAGCTGAGGAGGCGGTGGAGGCTGGAACCCGCCACCAGGTACTAAGGGGCACTCCGGGATGAGCCCAGGAGTATTACGGATTCCATACACAAGCCAAGAAATGTCTTGGAAAGGGCAAAGGATCTCTCACCTTCTCCAGACCAGCAGCTTCAGAAATCTACTGGATCACAGTCTCATGGAGAAGACAAGAAAACAAGGAGACATTTCAAGACAGCACAAGAAACCTATGACACAAGAAAGCATGTTCTCGCAGAGCACACAGTTCTCCAAGGGAACAGAGACCACTGATTAAATATGTTAGAAGTCACACTCATACAGAGGCACAAGATCAGCGTGGACTTGCCCTTGACTCACAGGCAGCTGTGCCCGAGGCTGTCCGGGCTCCCTATATTCTCACCTATTTGCAGATGCCGGAAGCCCTTAAGGGAAGGACTGGCAACACACCACAAGCACTGGCTGATGTTGTGTGGTCCAAGAGTTGACAAACTGCAGCCCACAGGCCAAATACACCTGGTCCCTGGTTTTGTATAGCCCACGAGCTGAGAATGGCTTTATAGTATTTATTGATTTAAAAAAATAAAAAGAAAAGAATATTTCATAGCACATGAAAATGATGAGAAATTTGAATTTTAGTGTATGTAAGTAAAGTTTTGTTGAAACGCAGCCACACTCATTTGTTTATGTATTGTCTGTGGCTGCTTTTGCACTACAATGACAATGTTGAGTGGTTATGACAGAGACCATCTGGCCTGCAGAGCTGAAAATATTTCTTATCTGACCTTTACAGAAAAGTTTGCTGACCCCTGGTGTAGTCTAGTATTTTTTCAAACTGTGGGTCACAACAGATGGTCATGAATCAACTTAGTGGAACATGACCAGCATTAAAAAAAGAAAAATAGAAGAATGGACAAAAAACATCAGTGTATCGCTTGTTGTAAGGCTATTTTTGTCCTTAAACATTTTCTTCTTTCCTTTAACTTTTATTTCAATCAACTATGCATGCGTACATTCAGCCATGATGCGAATTGTTTTTCTTACTTGTGAGTCTTAGTCAAAAAAGTTGGAAAGCTACTTGTCTAGGTGAACGTAGGAAATTTCCTGTTTTTCACCAGGTGTCTTGGATGGAATCTGGATGCACACTGCTCAGCTACCTGTGCCCAGGGGAGTGGTTCTCTGTTCCTGCAGCCCAGGCCCGAGCTAAGCTGATGGGCACAGGCCTTTCTGCTACATTTCTCTTCCCCAGAGAACTGTGGCCAACTCTGCCCATGACACAGTGCCTGGCCCCAAGGAAAGTTTCCATTTTCCCATTAGGAATGAATGAGGACTGTTCACTGTAGGCAGAAAGAGAAAAGAAGCCCCAGAACCAAGGACACAGAACTGCCTTCCCAAGCCTTTGATTGACAGCTGATAGGCAGGGGTGAGGGCTGGCTCCCAAGCAAGGTGACAAGACAGGAGATCCGAGAAAGCTTTGTGTTGACAAACATATTGTCAAAAGTGTCAACGGATATAATTGAAAAACGTCAATAGTGATCAATGGGAACAAATTGCTGACCCCAGCCATTAAAGAAGAAAATAAATCCAGGCCTGGAGGAGGCGAAGGGGAAGAATCTACAGAGGGTGCAAATGTGTTCATGTTCAGGTCCTTCTCTTCCCTGCCCCCTACTCCATGTCCTTCTTCCCATCTCCCCTGTTCTGCCTCCCGCATGTCACTGCTGGCTTTCCTTTGTACGATGGAAGGAAAACCAGTGATTCATACAACAGTCTTTGCCTTGACCTTAGGGGCGAATCTGAACATGGCTTCCTGCTCTCCTCTGCCTTTCTCTAGCTGTGGCCAGGGTGTCCGCTGAGTCTCCAATAACGAGTTACTGGGCAAGCACTTGGCCAAGCTTCACGTTCCCACAGACACTCACCGCGGGCATCCCCCACAAAGGTCCTCACAATACAGTGTGCTTTGAGCAGGCTGTTCTAGGACTTGATGCTAAGCTGGGTTGGGTCCATCTTGGTTCAGAAGCTTTTAGAAAACCCAGGAGCTGTGTTTGACAGGAAACTTTGACCTTCAAGTTATGGTAGAGGACAGAGTGTGCCATTCCATAAAGCAGGAGCGATCAACAGATATGACTCCAAGAGTTTGAAGGGAATGTGCCACTAGAGTCTGAGGGATGGTGTAGACATCAAGATAGAGAAACTTCGGAGCAGGAGGAGGGAACCTCAGTGGATAGGGAGGAGAACCTTTCCTGGGTTCAGGTCACTATAGAGCTGGGGAAAAAGGTGTGATCATTCTTTTAAAAAATAAAATAAAACCTGCAGCTGCAGCAAGCTGACTGTGTCAGTTCCAGGGCCAGAGTTATCTGGGTACTTGGCTGCAAATGACCACTAAAGACTCTTGCAGCACCCAGAACCTCGATTCTAAATCAGCTCAAAAGTCTTAGACACGAGGAACAATGGATTGAGGGAATTTTGTCCAAATAAACCAAAGTGACCTAGGAAGAAAGACATTAGAGGAAGATCATCAGGGGGTTCACAGAGAAAGCAGTTTCACTACAAAACTGAAGGAGGTAGACGTGGACCCAGCCAGAACAAGAACAGGGACCCAAGGACCAGAAAGTAAGCCAGCCTTCCTGGGACAAAACAACACACACACGCACACACACACATTCATTCATTCATCTATCATATTGATTTTGTCTTCAATGCTAGGCAGTTTTCTGCATATTGAGAATTCAGATTTAAAAGGTACAGAAATAAAATCTCTGCCCTCAAGGAATCTGTGAACTAAATTATTACCTCATCTCTTATCTACTGGATGAAGTCTATATGCTGAGATTTTTAATGTTATCTCAAATCAATTGCATCATTGAAATGGCCGATCACGTAGTTTGAGGGAACATCGTGGAGCAAGAGTTTAAGGGGAGGGAGAGGAGGCAGCCCCCATCCCGAGTGCAGGCCCTCTGTGGCAGGGAGTGGACCTGGCTCTTCACACCTGGGAGGTGGGAGATGCCCAGGAGCCTTCAGACAAGGGGCACCTTCTGCCATTTCGTCTCGGGCTGTCAGAGCCTCCCTTGCAGCCCTGGTTGGTAAGTAAGTGAGATATCAGAAGGATGAATTGGGCTCTTGCAGTGAGGTTGGTGGTGATCTTTGAGGTCAGAAGGGAAGTAGGGGCCCTTATAGAGGGGGCATGAACTTAGCCTAAGAGAGTGCCTGTGGATTTCTAAGGCAGGCAAGAAGGCATCCTGCAACATTCCTTTGCAGGACTTAAACCCCTTCTTTGTCCTGGGATCACCAGTACGATACAGTCACTTTTTTCATACTGGGGTCTGAAATACAGTTGAATTTGTTCTACATATTGAAATGTTTTCCCCCTCCGGTGGCTTGTGGGAAAGCAATTGTGAGTATGTGATTAACAGGGTGGGGGTGGGAGAATGGGGCACCGATCCATTAAGTGGTTAGGGACTCTTAGGTGGGTACCATCCATCCATCCATCCATTGGTTTGCCTGAGAGGTACTCATTAACTGCTCCCAGTATGCCCTCATCTGTATTCCAGGGACAGAGGGGGAAGTGAGTCCTATGTGGCTGCTTTCCAAATGCTAGGACTGCTGTTTATCCTTTCCATTGCTGCTGTTTTACAAACGCCCAACTTCTCATTCTTAGACAACCCTGTGTCATTATGAGAAAGGAAGATGCAGCAATTGGGCTAATGACGATTATTGCTCCCAAGCAAAGCTTACCTGTTAGGAGTTGTAGTAGTGTGAAGTCATGATGAAAATCACCTCTGGATATTTTCTGTACATGTCTCAAGAGGGACCAAGAGATGGGGAGAACCCAGAGTGATAGACTGGGTGGAATGAGAACAGCCTTGGACTTAACTGACTGTGTGACCTGGCCAAGTGGCCTTTGTAGTGGTCATTGGCCTCATTGTCATGGGAAGGGTTTGAACACCCTGCTCCCTTCTGTGACATTGAGAGCAGTCTCATTTGTTAATGATACTCACCAATTGATCTGTGTCTTGCTGCCCTCTGTTCTCTTATTTCCTCCTCATTCTTTTCTTGTCCTTTCTAGATCTGAGCAGCTCACGTGTTAGTGCAATCCTCCCTCCTGCTGGTTCTCCTGAAGATCATTTCCATTTGCCAGCATCCAGCTTCGTCCTCTGCCAGTGCTGCCCAGAGGGGCTGTCAGCGATGATGGCAATACTCACATCTGCTCTGCTCATTCTCGTAGCCACCAGCTATGTGTGACTACTAAGCACCTGAAATGTGGCTACTATGACTGAGGACCTGGATTTTAAATTTTACCTACTTTTCAATTAACTTTAAAGAACCACATGTAGTTAGTGCCTACCTTATTGGACAACACAGCTCTAATCCATTCTTTTCCCAATGCTCTTTGGTCAATATTGAATTTATCTGTTTGTTTCTTCTTAAGTCATTGGCTAAGAGTTTGGAATCTGTAGTCAAACTTCCTTGGCTCCAGTTCTCCTTTGAGCACTTACTAGCTGTGGAACCTTGGGCAATTTACCTAACCTGTTCAAGCCTCAGCTTCCTGTCCTGTAACATGGGAGTACGAATAATCCTACCTTCTAGGATTGTTCTATCGACTGAGATAATGAATAGAGAGCATTTAGCATTGTCTCCGGTACTTTGTGTTTATAAATGTTAACTGAGAGTGAGGAGGAGGAGGAATAGGAGGGATATATTTTCACCTTCTTTCTCTTTCTTTTTTTTTTAAGAGATGGGGTCTTACTCTGTTGCCCAGGTTAGAGTGCAGTGACATCATTATAGCTTACTGCAGCCTCAAACTCCTGTGCTCAAGTGATCCTCCTGCCTCAGCCTCCTGAGTAGCTGGCATTATAGGTGTGTGCCACCAGGCCTGGCTACTTTCTTCTATTAGAGTTAAGTCTCGAGGACTAAGACTATCTAACCTGTAGTATTACTTACTATTCGCAGCACATGGAGATAATACTGTGTCTCTCAGGGCTCTCAGGAGTATCCTTTTTTATTTGACCCATGTTCTCTTTGCTCAGCTCTCCTGATATCACTGTGCCCTGAACTAGGACAGATAAGAGTCTCTTAGCAGCTCCCTGTTGTGAGCTGAGAGGGCACATCCCCACGCTCACAAACATATGCATGTGCGTGCACATGCTTCCTGCAAAGCACATGGCCCTGGGATTTCATTCCTTCAGACACATCTGTGTCTTCTGGCTTGTGTCTCCTCCTTTGGATGACAGGGGCAGGGTGATGACCCGATTAATTCCAGGCAGGCCCCTGTTGCTCTGCAGGTCTCCAGCTCCCTTCGGACCTCCCCTCTGGCCAACTTGATCTCCCAAGTGACATCTCTCAATCCTGCCCCGGGAATCAGATGTCTAAATAGTAAATGAAAGATTAATGCCAGTGGCCAAGATTGGAGTGTGAATAATTTAAAGGGCAGAATAAGAGCCAGCTCCGCTTACAAGCAGGGCTGCCTGGGCAGAGGTCAGGGAGAGGGTAGGGGCCAACGTAGGGCCAAGGATAGGAGGTAGGGAACTAGAATGAATTGATCAATAGAGGATTTGTGTCACTGGTGCTGGGAAGCATTTGCAGTTACAACCAGAAGATGGGTTCTTTGGCATTCTTGTTAATACCAAGATTGTGAGTTTCATGGAGTGTGGGTAGTTTTCCACATGGGTGCCATGTTTCCACGGACATCATAGCGCACCCTGTGCTTCTCACGATGAGGACGCCCCTCACCAGTAAACCTGTTCTTGTTGCCACTGTGAACCTGTAGGGCTATTGGGGTTCACGTGACTAGGGAGTGGGGCAATTATCCAGCCGCCATAATTGGTGGAATGCTTCCTGGGGATATGGGATTTGAGGTGAGGAGGGAACAATGGCCTGATATTTGTGAAAAGAGCAGATACTTTACAGAGTATGACTCTTGTCCAGGCAGAAAACCTCTGTGTGAACATTTCTGTCTCCTCTCCCTACCATCTTGCTCACCTCCCTGCCACCTCAGCCTCCTGTTAGGTTTACCGCAGGTCTCGCCTCTGATGGTTTGGGGTTTGATAAATATTTTCCCCTTCGGAAGTCTTTAGCAGTGCAGCAGAAAGGTTACATGATGGATTCTCCCCATCACTTAATTGAAGCCATAAAAAATGAAAAGAAAGTTTCCAATAAACCAAACCATTACTCACCGGTGGATTCAGAGGGGATCCCAGAACAGGGCCCTGGGAGGCACAGCTGGGAAGCCCTCCAGCGGACTGTCTGTGATGATTATTAATCACAACAGCAACAGGGTTCATCTGCACTGAGCTTCTTAATGAACTTGGACTCATGTCCTTACAAGGTTGTAGCCATTACAGCAACCAAAGCCTTTCTATTTAAAAATCCCTGAAGGCTTAGTTGACTGGGATGGATGTCCAAGTGGGTGCGTATATCCCAGTGCACCCCCAAATTGTGAGCTATGTATAGTCTTGTCAAGGCCTGAACAGTGGCAAAGAGAAAGCTATACGTGCTGTGATGGGGAGATTTGGCAGTGCTTAGAAGTAAAGGAGTATGGCTGGTGGCTGGGTGCATGCCTTTTGTGTGAGGGCAGATGGATGGCTTCATGTCCTACATGGGGCAGCGAGAGCTTTGTTTGCTGGGTGGTTGATATGAGAGTAGGTGTGAAGTGTGTATAATAGTGGTGGGTGTATGTACTCTAAAAAAGCATCATCTCTGTGGAGATTCCATAACATTTGGGTTTCCAGGTGCATTATAAGTAGGAAGAGCCTAGAGTGTATTGTCCAAACTAGAAGAATGTTAAAAGTAAAAAAGGACATTATTAATATTTTGCTTGGGCCACACATATAAACCAGCAGGGTTCCAGGCAGCCAGGAGCATGGTGTAACTCCATTTATAAGGCACCATTGAACTGCTTCGGTGTGTTGTCCAATGTATTTTGCCCTGAGTTGAGTTTATGTTGAGAGTGAGTCTCTTGGGGTTGGTGCTTAGAGGAGTGGGCAGGGGATTGCCTCTTTGGTGGGCAGGGTCCTCACAGCATCTGCCACATAGTGAGAAAAGCAGCCTCATGGAAGCTTCCCCAGGCTCATAGCTCTGGGGTCAGGAATGTCCTGGTTGTATGCTCATGTCTTGATCCCAGAGGACTTCAGTGACCACTCCAGGAACCTGAGTTCCTAGATATGGGAAGCCCAGTCAGCAAGCTGGAGGGAGGAGTTGACCCTGTCCAGGGAATCTTCAGGGTCACTCTACGAGGCTTTGCTGTGTGTGCCCTGAGACCACAGAGCAGTGAGTTAGAAGCTTGACTCTGCCCTAGTGTTGTTGGGTCTGTCCCCAATGTGCCACAGGCCGCAGTTTACCTGTGTGTGAAACTCAGGGAGGAATATTATCTACTAATAAGAGTGTTAACGTGTGAAACGGCACTGGGCTGAACTGTAGGAGACAATCATGCCTTCTCTTTCTGTTTCTTCCCTCCTTCTCTCCCCACCCCAGCCCTGCAATCTTTTCATTTATCAAGTGACTTTGCTTCTAAAGTCCTCTCCGGATCTTTGCTTCCTGGTGTCACCATTTCCTCCACATTAGGAATATCTTACCTACCTGATGGCATCCCTGAAGTTTGAGAGGGAAGGAGAGGGGACCCTGCCCCAAAGCTTGGCCAGTGTTTCCTGCACAGAGGCCCCTCCCCAAGGCCCCAGGCCCTGGGGTCAAGGTCAGCAGGCAGTGGGCTCCCTGGGATAACACCTGAAAGAACTCTGCAGGGACTGCTTGCTCCAGAGGTCCTCTCTGCCACCTTCTCCCTGAGAACCAAGAACTACCCCAGGCTGCCAGCAACCGACTGTAAACAGAAAATAATCCATCTGAGAGAAAAACCTCAACATGTCACCTAATCCTTATCACTGCCTCAAAATCGCCTCCAAGGAAGATCTTATTATATTAAAAAGCAATTTCTCCCTATGCTGGTAACACTATTAGATTTTTGTGTGATATTTATGCAGGGTTCCGTGGTCGGCTCATGAGATGCTATTGCTTTCGTCTTGCCTCTTTCCAAGCCCCGCTGTCTTTGCACGAGGTTCCTACGGTGTCAGTTTCTCGCAGGCCCCATCTGCAAGGTGATCAGCTCCACGAGGGCGATGCTTCTGTCTGGCTGACTGTTGTGTACCCAGTACAGGAGGGGTGCCTGGTACATGGCAGGTGTTCGATTTCATCCGTCCATTCCATTCATTCATTCATTTACTCCTTCAACAGATGGAGCTAAGATCTAGAGGGGAGACAGACCAAAAATACCCAAATAAAATAATAAAGAGTTTTCAGGGCTTTGAATGAAACAAATAGTGTGTTGAAATAGAGGATACTATTAGAATGGAAGGCAAGAATGTTCACTCTGAGGCCTCAAGGATGACAAGGTGCCCAGGTGGAGGGTAGAGCATTCTAAGGTGAAGGCAGAGCCCTATCTGGAAAGTGTGAGGTGAGGCATGAGCTCAGCCCCTCAGAGGGCCTGGGAGAGGCTCCCATGCATAGGCCTTGGGGAAGGAAGGCAGAAGGACATTGGTCGGGTTCAGAGAAGTCAGCAGAGGCTAGACCATTTCAGAAATGTCAGAGGTGGTGAGAGCATTCAGGGATGAGAGCACGTGATCAGGATTAGAGTTTGGGGTCCCTCTCTCTCCAAGCATAAAGTTCCATCTGATCCAAAGACAAAGCCCCCGGGAAGTGTGCGGCGTGGAAATGCAAGGTGAAGGTAGGTGTAGGGCGCGAATTGAACCAGGGACAGCCAGAATTTCTGGGTCTCCTCTTCTGCTTGCACTTTGACACTCATTTCCTCGTGTCTTTGCTCCTCTAACTCTGTTTATAGAGGTGATATAAACAGGGCATTTGGATGCATCCGATTCCTGCTCAGAAAGTGACAGAACTGGAAGTTGGCCTACCTGAAGCCTTGTGATAAGTTGAAAAGACCCAGGTTTCAAGAACAACGACAAATGTTAGAATCACCATAATAGCCCCGTCTTGCCTCCCGGGCCCTTTGGTGACAGTAAATTGAAAGCACGTTCAATTGAAGATAGATTTGGTGCGAGAGCCAAGCCCATAACGTGCCGTTTGTTGGTGTGGTCTTGTCAATTGCGCGTCAGAAGTGGCTGCTGCTGAGGGATTCCCAGGCTCAGGCCTGGCAGGGTGGAGAGGTGCTGAACACCATCCAACAGCTGGGAGTTTCCCAATCAGAGACTGGGGAAAATGTCACCTGCGTGGAGAATCCCCCAGCTCTAAGAGAACTTGGGCCTCCATCGGCAGTGAGGGGAGAGAAGGGAGAGTTGTTTGGACAAAGGGAGCAACTCATTAGTTAGAAGTTAAATGTCCCCCTTTCTCTGCCAGCTCTGAATGTATTAAAGTAAAAACATACGAGATCAAGTGTGTTCCTTTCATTCTCTGTTTCTAAATATTTCCTTGCATTAAAACCCCCGTGTTTCTTTATTCCATGACAGCCAGATCATGTCATAGGCAAACATAGTTGGGATGATGACCAAAGCACCAGAACTATTGCTAAAAGATGCTGCTGAGGACCAGGGCTTGCGTCATGGGGGGTGTTATCTCCTGGGCTCACACCTGAAGTTCTGGCTCTCGGTGGAGTCCCCACCTAGCAAGGCTGCTGGCCTGCAGTGGGGGAAGGACAGGTGCATGGATGGATGGTCAGAGGGGAGTGAGCTGGTACGCAGCAGGCAGGTCTCAGCATCTTCTGCCACTTCCTGATGGAGATTAGTAAAGACATAAACCGTGGTGGCCTTGCCCACTAGGGCCTCAGGGACAGAAAGGAGTGCCTGCCCATTTCTGGCAAAGTTCTTAGAGAAAGGCGGCACTTCATAACCTCCTCCCTCCATGACACCAGCCTCTCTGGTCGTCGGCTCACCCACTTGTCTCCCACTTGCAGAGAATACAATGTCATCACAATGTCAAAGCTCCTCACTCCCAATGGGAACGGAGGTGGCCATCCTAATGGTTATCACTATGTTTGGGGAAGGCTGGACTGGGTCTATTCCCAGCTGTGCATCTCTGCACCTCATTCTCCTCTTGGACGAATCCAGGGAAAGTGTCTCTGCTTCCTCTACCTTCTGAAGATGGCCATTTGGGAAATGTGGTTACTGCTCAGAGGTGCTCCGAGAGCTCGGAAGAACAGCACTGGGCTGTTTCTGGGATGCCATGGTGCCAGCTCAGAAGGATTTCAAGACAGTCTGTGAAGATGAAATGTGAACGCTGCACATAACACAGGGGCACGGGTAGACAGGCATTGGGATTGTCACCTGCCACCCCCTCTCCCACCTGCTTGCTGTCCCCAGCCTTTACCCCGCCAAGCAGTAGGGGCAGCTTGAGAATCCAAACCTAAACTTTTCCTTATCGAAATTACACCACCCCAGTGATCCCACATCCTGTCTCCCCTCAAGGATCTGCAGGCAGCTTATCTCAACCCAACGGACTCAGTTCAGGAAGAGGAGCAGGCAGAGGTGAGACTCAAAACACTTAACCTACAAGGGCATAAAGCCTAATGCTGGGCAAAGTTCTTGGAGGGCTCCTGCTGGCCCAGGCATTAACCCTTTAGGTGGTGCATCTTAGGGGGCTCTTTGGGGGATCTCCTAGAGGGAGAGCCAGGGCTGCTGGACTACGAGCAGATCTCAGAAGGCAGTGGCCATTTACCAACCAGTGCGGAAATGTTTCAGTATTTCATCTTCCACCCATCCTGGTGCATGCTGGCTGAATACCGGGTCTAGGAGCAAGTTGCATTTTCTCTGCACTTTGGGAAAGATGGCCAAGGACCAGAGGAGAGAAACAGTCCCATGTAATTATCAGATTGTGGAATTCCACGTGAAAGAGTGAAAGATCCACTTTAGCGTCTCATCCAGGGTGGGAAGCCAGTTCAGTGTGTGAACTCTCATTTCCCCATTCCTGTGAACCATTCACCTGCTCTGGGATTATCAAGGGAGGGGCAGACTTCAAGGAGTGACAGTTGCACTGGGGAAATGATACTCAAAAACATGAGGCAATCAGACAATCCGTGAGGGAGCTCCGTGCTCCAAACAAAAATTCCTGTGGAGTTTGGTCAAGGTGAGATGTCTGGGGGCTGCAGCTGCCAGGGGAGGCTGTAGGACATGGAATCTGCCCTGCCATCCCAGCATGGGACACCAAGCCTTTTAGCCCAGTGCCCTGGAAGATCAGCTCCAGCCAGGATGCATGGATGAAGACAGAGAGCTGAGTCCCCGCTTCCCACAGTCTCGATTCCTGGCTTCGCAGGGCAGCTGCCAGCGGCCCCCTTAATCTGGATGTTTGGCTCCAGATGTCCAAACTGAAGGACATCAAGTCAGCATGTTTCTCCGTTGACTGTAAAAGAACAGCTGCATCTTCTAGAAGATCATCCAAGTCCACCGCTTGTTAAGATGATTATAGTATTTTACTCGTACGATGGTGACGCCTCTTGGACCCCTTTTGGAGATCCTATTCTCAAACACAGGGATATTTGGAGACATAGAATGTTGGGCAGAGTGGGTTTTAGAGATCATGTGATCCAATACACTCGTTATAGAGCTAGGGAGGGTGGAGGGGGTACGGGCGGAGCTGGGGAGGGAGGCAGGCAGAAAGGTTGCAAAACCTCCCCGAGGTCACCTGCAGAGGTGGTGGCAGACATGTGATTGGGCCTTCACCTAAATAATGCTTTTTTTGTTCAAAGTTAAAAAAGTAAATACATTTTTTTAAAAAGTACTTGTTTATTTGAAAAATGTGGAAATGCATAAGAAAAAGAAAATATACACCCATCCCACAATTATTGTTAATATATCCTTTCCATTTTTTGTTAATTATTTTCCATAGATAAGATTATATTATACCTATGATTTTTTCCTACCTATTCAGTGAACCTTGTAACCCAACTAATTTCCCCACTTGTTGTAAACTCTTCATAAACATAATTTTAAACATTTGTTTAATATTCTATTATGTGAATGTATCATAGTTTACTTCCCCACTCCCCTACTGTTTTATATTTAAGTTACTTCTCATTTCCAAATTATAAATAAGGTAATGTGAAAACTACTGTGCATAAAGATTTTTTTTTCTTTAAGCCCCATATTTCAGACTATTTCCTTTGGCTAGAGTCCCAGAAGCGGTATTTCTAGGCCAGAGGCTATGAGCACATTAAAGATTGCCTATCTATTACTAAATCGTTTTCCAAAAGTATTGTTCCAATTTATGTTCCCACTAGAAAGCGATGGAATTTTATTAAATCTTTGCTAATGTGGTAGACATTCCTCATTTCCGACGTGCAAACTCTGGGTGTTCTAAGTTCAAGTGTGGCTGTGATGTAGCAGAGATTGTGATATCAATAAGCAGCTTCATTTAACATTCTTGGAAATCCAACAAAGCCCTAGATCCACCCTAGAAAGCAAAGAATTGGCTGCATTTAGCCCAGCTGACTAGGACCGATCCCCCCAAACTGACGCCTGCAGGACAGATGTATTGACATAGCCGTGGGAATAAAAATAAAACAAAGTGGATGGTTCTCAGGGGGTGTGCTGGGTTGTAGACCTCTACAGTCCATGTGCCTGTACACAGTCCTGTGTTGTATGTGTGTGCATGAGTGTGAGTGTGCGTACGCACATGTGAAGCATTTCCATCCCTGGAAGAAGTCCAGAGTGCTGAGTTGATGGACTCATAAACACACTTGTCACACTAGAAAGTGGGTTTGAGGCACCGCTCCGTAAAAATCACTGTGGTGGCTCATTTGGCTACTCTGACGATCCATGTCCGCCCATCTCAGCCCCGCTGTTCAGAGCCCCTCCCAGCCCCCCCGAGGGGAGGGGCGTCCTAGCAAGGGTCGGGCCATTTCAGCCTGGCTTAGGGAGAAGGCCAGCAGAGATAATGAGCTCCTGCTTGTTGCAGGGAGGTCTGGCAGGCAGGGACCTTATGGAACAGGAGAGCGTCAGTATCTGTCTTTGCAGATGCTTCATGCAGGGCCATCAGTGCAGCTATTTCTAAAGTCCCCCCTGCCTCCCGCCCAAACTCCATGAGGTATGTGAGGACATCAGGGATGAATGGTCCTTGTGAAAGTGGAAATCTCACTTGGGCTTGTTTTCTTATCTTTAGGAAAGGTGGAAATGAGGCCTAGAAGGTTGATTTTCCCGTCAGAATCATCACCTCCCCCATGTTGGTTCACGTGGTACCCACTCAACCTTCCCTGCAAGTACAGAGTTGAGTAAACTCAAGGGCATTGGAGACTTGGCCCTTCTTACCTTCATTTAGAGTCTTGTGGGGCACTGGTGCCTGGGAGATAGGTCACCCGAATTCTAGCTCTCATTCCAGTAATGTAACTCCAGGTGAGTCACAGACTTCCCTGGGTCATGTTCTTTTAACCTGTGAAATAGGTTGGATTAGGTGAATGCTGGGATTTTTTTTTTTTTTAGTTTTATGAATTTGCAATATGTTAAAAATCAAGCTTGCCTAAATAAGTGATATTTTGGCCCAAAGGGAGCAAATGCTCTGAATCAAGGAGAAAAGCAAACATTTTCCTCTAGCTCAAGTGATCGCGAGGCTCCTGTGTCTCCTGTAGCATCCAGGCTGAGATAAGAGTTCAAGGTGAATAATGAGTGAGTTAGGGCTTTAGTTTGCTGAATTCCGAAAAATGTCGGAAGTGAGGAAAAAAAACCTCTAGTGGAGTAGCTGAGTGACTCCAATTTTGAAGAAGTTCTTAGAATGCGTTGAGTGACTTACCTAAGGTCAGCTTCCTTCGTGTGCCACAGAGAAAACACTCAGACCCTTGAGTGGCAGGAGGGGTGTGCTGTCCCTTTCAGATGAGCCAACTTGTGTCTGTGCTGAGAATTAGTCCTCAGAGGGTACAGAAGTTCTTTGTGAAGTGGTCTGGGGATCTGGAAGATCCTTGGAAACTTGCAGTTTAGTCCTGGGGACATTCAGTCTCTGCCCTTGTCGGGCAGTCTGTCTGTCCCTCTTCAGAATGGGGTCTCTGCCTGCATGGAGGCCACCTGGGGTCCTTGTCACTGCCCTGCCTCTCAAGCAGGGCTTTTCAGACTAGAGGCCACAACCTCTTAGTGTGGCATCAAGTCAATTTACTGGGCTATGACCAGTATTTTTAAAAAATGGAATAGAATAAGAAAGGAAAGTGTCAAGAGTGCATCGCAGGCAGCGAGGGTAAGACTTGCTGTACTGAACTATTTTGCTTTCTCCCAAGTTGCAATGTTAGATCTCCTGGGTAGGTCTCAATCACAACAGTGTTAAAAACTGCTCCGAAGGGTGGGGAATCTGAGGCCTAAGGAACTCAGAGGCTCTCTGCAGCCGCACAGTGTGTATTTTGTTCCATGCGGGGATGTGTCATGAAAACTAGAACTTACTGCCTAGGCTGTGCTCGTGATGGGCTTTGGGGCCTGCAGAGTGTCCCCTGAGCCCCCTGTCCCTGACTTTGAGACCCAGGTTGCTGACCCAGGAGACCTGCTAAGCCAGTGCCTCCTCCCCTGGGAGGACCAATAGTTGTCACCAATCTTTGCACAGCTGACACTAACTGGGACTCTCCGTTCCCCCTTGTCTCTGTTCCCCTGGCTGGTTTTCATTTTTGTTTTTGTTTTTTTTTACCAATGAAGCTGAGTCAAGGAAGGGTGAAATCAGGGGGGAAAAGGAGTGACCTGCTCAGCCTCTCTGGTGAGTCCAACGTGGCGGGCGTGGAACAACAGCTCCTAGATTTCCTATGTAGGAGGAGCTGTAGGAACATCCTAGTCCCTCCCTATCACCGCGCAACTCCGTGTCACTGTGGCCACTTTAAAACCCAGGCTTTTACTCACCGAAGCCCAGGCCCACCGCCCTACTGTCAGCCCAGCCTGGAGCGCCACATTTCAGCAAGTGGTGTCTGGGAGCTGTGGGGTGAAAACAAAACATACATCCCTCAGCGGGGAATGTGTACAACACACATACGAGTGCACACACGCATGCATGTGCACCCTCAGCTGCCCCCTGGTGTCCTCACAGCAGAGTGTCAGAGTCAGGTGCAGGACCAGCCCTGGGGAAGCCAGTGGGGAGAGTGTGGGTGACAGGAAGTCCACTAGCACCCTTCCCTCTGCACTGCTCCTCATGGGCAGCCCCTGCAGCACCATGCCTCCTGGTCCCCTCTGCCACCAGAGCAATAACAATAACAATAACAGTGGTAGTAATCTGAATGGTAAGCACAGCCTTAGCAGGCTTGGCCCTGCTCTAAGGACTTTATGTGAATCATCTCAGTCTCTATACCCCTACGAGAGACGGTGCTGCTATGACCGCTCCCATTAACAGGATACAGCGAGGCACGGGAAAGTTACCTCATTATCACACTGCTCCTTAGGGTGCCAATTAAGCAGTCGGACTTGGAGCCCCATTCTTAACCAGCATCCCATAGTGAGTGGCCTCTGTGCAGCCGAGTTCGTTGCCAGGAACATGTAACGGGGGCACTGTGACACCAACGAGCCGTGTTGGCCATGTGGCTGTCCTAATTCTGCCATTCAGTGGGATGACGCCCCCCTGCTGCCTCCCTGGCTCTGGACCTCTAAGGGCAGGTTCGTGACAAATGGTGGAGGCTGCAGGTCCTGCTGCTCTGCTCCCCAGCCTCCGCCCCTCGAAGGCCAAGGGGGCAAGCACCTGGGCGCGGCTGGGGTTCAAGTGAGGAAGTCACTGGGCCGAGTCTCCCATAGTTCTAGGAAGAGGAGTCTTTGCAAGGCCTGTAAGGTGTGTTTCCTGAAGTTGCACCAGGCGGGACCCATTAGAAATGGTGGTGTCATGTGCAGCCTCATGTCCGCTTTCTGGAGGGTTAGGTAAGATGCAGCCTTCTCACGGAGCTATCTAGGGTCAGGGCCTCAGGTTCCTTCCTCGAGGGGATCTGACCCATACTGTGCCATGGAGGCTCTTGGGAGCCCGTGGAAACAAAAGAAGTGAAAGAAGCCCTTGTCTTCCCGCCGCCCATGGAGCCTGGGCGAATAACACAGACCCCTCATCTCACTGAGCTGCCCAAGCTCAGCCCCCCAGGAAATGGAGCACGTCTCGTGCAAACTCCCCTGGCTGCCCTGGGAGCCCACGAGGGGTTTGCCTGGACAGGAGATTGAACATGGAAAGTCTCTGTGGGTCCAGGTGGCCACTTTCTCCCTCCTGGCCACCTCTTCTCCCCTGCCCCTGCCAAATGAAGCCACAAACCTGCATTTTGGAGTTTGCAGGCAGATTCCTCTGTCATCACTTTCAGTGGAGCGGGAGGGGGTCTGCAAGAGAGGAGAGAAAGCCAGGCGGGAACAAAAGTCCCCATTTAAACCCAGGCCAGTTCGGAATTTGGCTGACATAGCAAGAAAACAGATCGGGAAGAAGTGAAAGGGAGATGATTTATGTTTTATGCCTGAGGATCCATGGAAGACTTTCAGGTGTCACCGGGCCGCCCCGTGATCTTTAGCAGCAATTAGGGCTCCTCCCCTTGCCTGCCTGCCCCGTTTTAGGCTAATGCTTCCATCCACTCCCATGAGAATGGGAATTCTTAAAAGCCTCTCTTTCCTGCCCAAATTCTCTTTCTCAGCTTTCATATTTGCATGCAGATAGGACACTGGCATCACCAAGAGAGGACATTATTGGGTGCTGGGCTCCTGAGGGGACAGTGAGCCAGACAGCAGGACACCTGTGTTTGGAGCCTCTGTCATCCCGTGGCCACCCTTGGTGGAGATTGAGGTCGGGGAGCACCATACACAGCAGGTGTCCAAGCCTCTGAGTCTGGGGCAGGGACCTGGGCCCGTGTGTAGCAGGAGCAACCAGTCTCCTCTGGTCTCTGTTCTCAGCACTGCCTCCTGGGGTGTTTGCAGGGAGGGGACTGCCCAGCCTGCCCTCTCTGGCCTTGAAACACACAGAAAGCCAAGGCCATGCAGCTGGCGAGGAGGAGATGCGGAGGGTCAGCTGCGGAGGAAGCGAGTTCCATTTATTACATATTTGCATGGTGGCCTCGGGTCCGCTGAGCATTTTGTGTTTTGTTAATGAGCTCTTCAACACCCGCTCCCCGCATGATGGGTCAATGAGTGGGAGTGTTCAGCACAAGAAATGAAGCAACTGGGTCAAGGGCACACGGTGTCTGACCATGCTGGAGATGGAGTTCACAGCCAGGCCCATCGCATGCAAAGCGATGGTGCCATGGTAATAATGTGGGAGGGGCTTCTCCTGGCCCTTGGATGCTTTCCTGATAAGCCTGATTGAGCCAACAGACTGAGCAGTTGGAGAGCAGCCTGCCCTTTGCTCCGCATACCCTGGATGGTAGTGGCCAGTGCTACGAGGAGAGAAAGCAGACTTTGAGAGAGGCACTGTGTTTCTGGCAGAGGGCATTCCCTGGAATCAGATGGCTAGCCAGCTCCCCTCCCCTGTGGCAGCCTGCAGCAGGACACTGCCTCTCACCACTGTGCATACATTGGGTGACTTAATAACAGGCACAAGGAAAAAGCAAGGAGAGGCTCTGCTCTTAGAATTTGGACTTGAGCATCTTAGAGCTCTCTCTCCACCTTTACAAGGGAGTCCCTCATCCTTGCTAGGGTGGCTTCCTTGTGTCAGATGAGTGCCCTGAGTTACTTTTTATAGATTTCTGTCCACCCCCTATCCCCCACCATTGAGGTGTCTGTCACTTGTCACTTGTCACTGTCATCAGTGATCCTGTCTGGCACAGCTCTCCTGCTGCCATTTAATTTGTTCTTTTTAATTTTCTATGGGTTTGGAAACAGATACTCAAGCCTATTAGACTTGTATATAAAATAAGAATAAAAAGACATTGAGTGATTCCTCAAGGGACCCACTGAGTCAAGGGCATTAGCTTTGGTATGTAGGCACCGAGATTTCTGTTAGAACTGGGTTCTCAGCTGCGGAATCTGAGATCAGCTGAAAGGTAGACAGGCGAGGGAAGGGGTCATTACTGCTTACTTTTATACCCATCTATACTATATTCCAAGGCCTCTCCAAGTTCCCTGCATTTTGGTTACCTGAGAGATGCCAAGTGTCTTCTGAGGAATAGGCTTTTTGTTGACAGTTGCTCTTGGCCATTTGCAAGGACTTAAAGCTGGTTCATGTGGTTGAGGGACCCGCCTGTCTAAGCACAGGGATGGAGCCAGTTTATCGTTGGAAGTTTTATCTACCCTCATTGCTCAACTGTCTCCAAATTCTCCTTGTCCCCAGTAGAGCCACACCACTTCCAAGCCCTTTTTTAGTGACCTTTGGTGCCCTTTCTCCTCCCCTACCTGAATTCCCCACCTCCACCTGGTCCTGGTTATTAATAAATCCCACTTCCACCATGAAACCCTTCCTTGTACTACGTCTCGCCCTTTCTCTGCTTCCTCTAACCTTGTGTATCTGTTCAGTGGTTCATTGATTCATTCAACAGGTATCAATTATGCCTTTGGTGCCAAAGCACATGCTGTTTCCTAGTTTCACGTGTTTGTCTTACCTTCTCTGCCTCCATGAGCTGCACATTAGCTATTAAAACTCTGATACTGAAGTTGCACCCCAGATCTGTTAAATAAGAATCTGGCAGCATGTTTTTTAACTTTATATTTTGAAATAATTGTGGATGTGCATGGGATTGCAATCAATTGTACAGAGAGGTCCCTTGTGCCCTTCCCTCAGTTCCCCCGTTCCCAACATTTTGCCTAACTATAGTGTGATATCACAGGCACAAAACTGACATTGGTCCAATCCACCAAACTTATCCATTCAGATTTCACCAGCTTTTGCACTAATGGGTATGCGTGTTTAGTTCTATGCAATTTTATCACGTGTAGATTTGTGCCAGCCGAAGGTGTCTCCCTTTATCACAGGCCTGAGACCTGAGTTGGGATGGGATCGCGCGTGCCGGGTTGCTGGAGTCTTCTTCTGGCCTGCTTGCACAGATAGCTATTTGCAGAGCTGGGGAATGAAATTGAAAATAGACCAAACAATGTGACAGTTTTCTGCTGCTATTTTTTCTTCCATGAACAGAATGTTCAGCATTATTTTTTTTCTCTTTGTGCAATACTGCAAGTGAGAAATAATCTGATTGGAATGCTGGCTTATGCCGTTTGTAAGCCTGCAGTCTCCAGCAAGCTGCGCGAAGGGAGCTTTCCCGAGGAGGACGTCCAGGGACTTGGAGGGTGGAAGGGTTGGCGGTTAGCTACAGCTACGCCCACGTGCTGGTTCGGCTAGGAAGTAAATGCATCGCGTGCATATGGATGGCACTCCTGGAAGCTTCTCTTTTCCCTGGAAGTCTTCTAATGCTTTTTGCCAGGAAGCTGTCAAGGAGTGGCCTGGCCCATTAACACAGGGTCTGGGAAGGAAGGATGAGGATGTCTGAGCCTGGGAAACAGTTTGTATCAGATTTTGTCTGCTAAGCAGCTTAGGGCAGAGATGGGCACCTTGGGCCACCTGCTTGCTTTTGTCAAACCCCTGTGCTCTGATGCCTGAGATAGAATGGCTGCAGGAAACACAATAGAGCTTGGGTTTGGGGTGGGCGGGTAGACAAAAGGATGAATCCTTTCACATCCTCCTGAGGTCTCCTTTCTAATTTCAAGAGAGCGAACACGAAGGCTTCATGATTGGCAGTGTCACAGGGGAGCTTAGAGAAAGTGGAGTCCTTTACTTCCTGGCAGACTCTAATCTGAGGATATTAATTCTTCCCTTTACTTAGGAAACATATATGGATCACGCACTCTGTGCCTGGTATGGAGCTTGGTTCTGGAACACAAAGATGAGTAACACAAAGACTGACGAGGCATTTGTCTCTCTAGATGTGGCTTAATTTTATTTTATCTTTTCTCCTGAATGGGAGGTGGATTTGGGTTGGGCAAGAGAGGAAGTTGATCATTTTGGTTTATTCCAATTTACAAATGCCCAGAAGATGTAGGTATAAAACAATCAGATTTTAAAGGTCGCATCCCTTATTATTCATGCCCTATGGAAGTATTCTAGATCTCAATTAGAGTGTTACACAGGTGAATACATTTGTCAAAAACTCAACAAAGTGTACACTTAAGATCTGTACATTTCACTGTGTGTAAATTTTTTACCTTTAAAAAAAATCACATACCAAGCAGAGATGGAAAAGAAGTAGTGAAGACCCAGTTAAGAGGAGACCACTATAGTCAGGGATAAAACCCTGATTTTCAGTTTTTATCCTAACAACAATTTCAGGTGCTGGCGTCCACCAAACCGAATACACCTGTGGCGCCAAACCTCCACCCTCCCAAGCGTAGACCTGTGTCCTTCAGCAGACTTGCTCCAGCCCTGGCCTGGGTGTGCCTGCTTCTCTGTTCCTGCTTCTAGAACAATCCTCCCACACCCCACTGGAACCAGTGAGGTCCTGCCTCCCCCACGAAGCCTTTCTTGATATCACCAGTCCTTTGAAGCAGTATTTTCCTTTTTTTCTTCACCTGCATTGACTGCTTTGACCCTTTATTATTCAGGGTCTTTCATTTTTATTTACTAAACAAGCTCATGCACATGCAGAGCTTAGGACAGTGGATGGTACAAAATAAATGTTCAGCAAATGATCATTACTACTTTTGTTGCTGCTGAATTTTATGCTCATGATCAGTGTTCCTATGGCCTATGTCCTTGGCTAGCATTAAGTCCAGCAGGGGCTGCATTGTGTCCCTTTGGTGCCCAGCATGACGCATGATGCTGGGCACTTGTGCATATTTGAATCCACTGAAATCTGCACAGCTGTGTGCAAACTCCAGGCAAACTCAAAGCCCATGATGTGGGGAGTCTGACTATGCGAGAGACATGACTGAGGGAAATTCTAGCGGAGACCTCTGCACATAAATGCAGCACCAAGCAGGTGGCAGGGGGCAGGAGGGTGTGCCCAGGATTCTAAAACCCTTCTCCAGCTGTGCTGCTGAGAGGCCTTGAGTAAAGTCTGGTCCCAAATGCAGCCGAGGAGCGGAGGTTGCAGCTTCAGAGCACGTGGTCTTTGTGGATGGTCTTTTGAGTCTCCTGTTGGCATCCTGGGGTAGGGTAAAAAGATGTCACTCAATGACAACAGCCTTGCCTTTCAAAGTGACGCTTGGCAAAGGGCCTTCATGACCATGACACCTGCTCATCATCCCTGCCCACCTCGAGTGGGCAAGGCTGGGCCACCCTGCTCATTAGGTCGGCATCTGTCCCCACCAGCCTGCCGGCAGCTGATGCTCATAAATCCTGGAGCCCCGAGCCTGCTGGGCTGAAAGGGGCTGAGCTTTTAGAGCCATTTATGGCAACGGGCTCGGCAAGAGCTGCTAGATTGATTTATAATTGGGATGAGGGGCCTCCCTGCGTCCCTGAAGCCCCGGTTGCTAAACTGGGCCAGAGCGGGAGGGTGGTTCTGGCTCACTGGCTTCATGAAAAGGACAAATGCAGAGATGGGGTTACCACCAGACCAGCATGGATGGCTCTCCACAGAGCTGACTCCAGCACACCCAGAGCATCCTAGCTTGGCCACCTTGGATGTGTGGTTCCTTGTTTGGGAGAACAAATAGAACTTGCGCCTTCAGGAGGACAGGATATTTGGCAGGGTCTTCCAGGCCAACTTTGGGATCAGTCCTCTAAAATCACAACAGTTTCACAGGAGAATAACAATTATGAAAGTGGCAGATAATATTCATTGTCTGCCTAACATCTACTTAGCATTGAGCTAAAGATGTCAAATGGATCATCTCATTCAACGAGGTGCAAGAACTATTATCAGGCCTATTTGGCAGATGAGGAAATTGAGGTTCAGAGGGTTACATAGCCTGCTCAGGGTCACACCTTGGCAGAGGCAGAGCTTGGCTTTGGATGAGATGGCTTGGCTCGGGATTTTGGTTCCTTTGCTTTCTACTGCTCTAGGCACAGGACTTGGCATTACCAGCCTGAGCAATGGGTCTGGTGGGTCATCAGAGATGCTGGGAGCCTCTACAATAAGATGGCAATGCCTGGGGTGATGGAAGACCAGGTGTATGGGAGTCAAGAAACTGGGATTCCAATGTCATTGCAGCCACTAAGCAGCCGTGTGATTTTAGGTCTGTCACCTCCCTGCTCTGTGCCCTCTGTAAAATGGGCACACTGTCCTTAATTATTACTGTTGGTTTTTAAATAAGGGTATCAGCTTGCAATAAATGTGAAAACACAGAGAAAAAAATTAACGATGGGAGTAACTGCCCTTGGCCCAGCAGGAAGGCCCTGCCGTAGGGAACCCCAACTTGAACAAGAGCATCACAGTTCAGGTGGTGGAGAGAGTGGGCATTTGACAGGCCAGGTGCTGTTTCATCTCTCCCTCCCTCCTCCCGCCATGTACCATGGACTTCAGAGAAGCTGGTGTCTGCTCACCTTCTCTTAGGGTCTGTTCTTCCTCCTGGCGTGGGGCTTTCATGAGTGTGTTTGCTAAATACATTGGCTAATCTCACTCCCATGTCTCCGATCCTTTCCACCAGCTCCTCTCTGCTTCCCTTGCCTCGCATTCTCTCTTTCTGCTGGGTCTCTATCATCAAAGACGAATCTCAGAATCCAAACTGCGAACCCAACTGTCTCCACCGCTGCAGGTTTCAGATCAGCCCGCCTGACGGTGGAGCTTTTTAAGGCAACAGAAGCTGCTGATGCATAATTCAACAAACAATCCAGAATTGCATCAGAATCCAAATTACTCACATCAGAAGGATGTTGATGTTAAACACTATCTCTTAAAAACCCACTTCATTCATGTGAGTTCTCGTTCTTTTGTCTTCCAGCATTTGTAAAATGTTCGGGAAGGCCGGGCTGCGGAAAAGAGTTTTAGCCTTTTACTGGATGGTTGGGTATCCCTGCAGAGAATGTGGGTGGTGTGAGGCCCCCAGCCCCCACCCTTGGGCCAGCTGTTGGGGTGGCAGGTGGCTGGGGCTGGGTCTTGGGGCTGGGCTCCCCTAGGTCCCAGGCAGGCATAGGGCAGGGCCAACCTCGGGGGCTGCAGTCCCTCCACCATGGCAGGGTCCTTCCCCAAAGAGATCAGCATCTTAGTCCACCTTGGACAGGCTGTGCCACTTAGTGGTTAACAGCACACAGGCTTTGAGAGGAGCCTCCTGAAGTTCAAAGACTGGCCCTGCCACTCACTAATTAGATGTTTGATCTTGGACATGGTACTTAACCTCTCTGTGCCTTAGTTTCCTCGTCTCTCAAGTGTCGATGAAAATAGTGCTTATCTTACAGTGCTGTTGTGAAAATTAGAGTTAATAGATGTGAGTGGTACATAAGTGTTGGCTATTATTATTATTCAAGAAACTTCCATGGATATCTAGGGAACCCCTCCCTAGATTTCCCCATTCCCTTCATGGGCTCCCCAGTTTTCAAAGCATGAGTCTGGCATGGCATCTCTTCAGTATCTGGATTGAGCCTCTGGAGTCCCCTGCTGCCCAGCTGTGGAGGAGACGTCCCAAGAGGCAGGTTGAAGGCCTTCTCTTGATGGGATCACTTGGCCACCTGGCTTTGCACTTCTAGTATGCAGCCAACCTAAGCCTACTCTGGTTCAGCTGTGTGTCCCAGGAAGCCCCCAGACAGTATCACTGTCTGTCTCCAGTAGGCTCAAAGGATCAGAAATTTATATCCCATCAAGCTATGACAGTTCTTGGGATACTAGTATCCCATAATTTGGAAGAAAACAAAACAAAACATCCCCAAATCATCTTGCTGTGCCTTGAACTTGTGTGCAGGCAGATAGTGCAATGGAAGAAACTCCTAACTTGGGATTGGGCTGCGAACTGGTTTCATCATTTATCCGCTGGCCATTGGGTACCTTCCATTTACTCTGTCCTTCCTTCTGGGCCAAGTGGTTATGGGTTGCACTTGCATCTGGGCTTCCTGCTTTCTCTGGGAGACACAGAGAACCAAGTGACATTCCCTCTCTTCACAAGAGGCTCATGGAGACCCCCAGTTTGCAGGCTGTGTCCATCAGTGGCACCCCATGCAATCTGTATGGGCACCAGGGCTCAACTGGGGGATGCCGCTTCCCCTGGTTCCACCCAACAGCACCTCCAGGGCCACGTGACCAGACACAAGGTGCACGGTGGGACGTGCTGGGCTGCCTGCAATACTTGGAACAAGGCTCTGAGACCCCAGCTCAGGGCTATGTCACCAAATATATCTGGCTGGCACCCTTCAGCAGCAGGAGTCTCTCTGGGGTCCCTCCCAAGGTTTTTGTGTCTTTCTTCCTCTCATAGGGCCTCATAGTCTAAAGAAACTTCTTATCCATCTTCTGTCTGCTCCCCTATCTTCCTTTCTATCTGAACAGCCACTGGCCAGTGTCCTTAGCTGTGCCAACTGGCCATGTAAATCTCAGGGTCCTGTCACCCTGTGGCAGACACAAACCTGAGTGTTGTCTAGGAGGCCGGAGGGCCAGCTGTGGCCCCCACTCAAGTCCAGGCCTGAATGCCTAATGGGTGTTTTCCTCTGCTATTTCCAGTAGTGAAAGTGGGTTATCCGATCAGTAGCCCTGCTGACTGCTTCTCAGCCACTGTGGTTTTCGCGCACTTGCTGTGGGCTGCAGACAGGTGCAGTTTCGCGCTGCTGGAGTATGCAGCCCACCCCACCCTCTCTGAAATTTCAGCAGGGCCACATGTGCACATGATGAGGACCCAAGTCCCTGAAGGTTGAGAATTCCCAGAGCTGGTCCCAGAGCCCACTGGGCTGGCAGATTGGAGCCACACACGGCCACAGAGCATTCTGGCTAAGCAGAGGGAGGCTATAAGGGGGAGGGAGGGCAGGAGCTCAGGAAAGGACTGAAAACACAGTGCGTGGGCCAGCCGCTTCCTCCCAGTGGCTGGAATCCCCGGGCAGGCACGGTGGGAGAAAGTGGGGAAAAGTGCTTCACGGGTTCTCATGATCTCTTCCTGGGTTCAGCTGCGGCCCTGGTTTCACACTCACTCAGTTTTACTCTCATATTGTGTGCAATGTGACTGCTAGAAGATGGCTACCTTTAGCAGAGAGAGGTTAGGGGATTAAGCCAACATCACACAGTAGGCTAATGGTGGGGTAGGAATGAAGACCTAGTTCTCTTTCCTTCCAAAGCACTGTCTCATACCTGACAGCTATAGTCAGACTCAGATGACTAGACCCCCCCAGGCTCAGAGAGGTGAAGCAATTTTCCCAAAGTCATACAGCCCATTAGTGGCAGAGTTGGGACTAGAACCTAACCTTGATCTAGTAGTGTTTGTTCCACTTCCCATCCCGATCACATTCGCTGGTCCCTTTGGCCGCTCCCTCATTAGCTAGGGAGGAAGGACCCTCCTAGGGACTGGCATCTGCTGGTGCCATCTGCACCAAATCAGCCTGGGTGTCTCGAGGGGGTAGGACAGAGGCAGCCCCGCAGGCTGGGCACCACTTCAGAGGAAAGTCGGCCCCATCCCGGCCCAGGGGCTGAATGCAAGAACAGGCTTTGCATAAGCACAAACTGCTCCCTTTCCCGCTCCTGCCCCCTCCCATGTGTCCTGGGTCTTGGCCAGGGCTTGGGAAAAACAATCTAGTTGGCTGCTAGCCAGGCAGACCCCCAGGTTGTCAGAGGATTGGGGAGGTTCAGGGAGGGATGCCAGTTAGCATGAAAAAAAAGAGGGCGGGGTGTAAATTAGCGGCCTGCGTCTCAACAGCGCTGCGCCTGGAATCTGTAATGGGTCTCATCAGAAATTGGCTGGGGCCTCTGGATTGCTACACGGCCCTCCCCTGAGTCAGGCCTGGGCTTTACTGCCATGCCTAGAAGAATGGCTGTGTCCTGGTCCCACCTCGCTCTGCACTTTCATCCGGACTGAACTTTAGGCCTCTAAATGTCCAGGCTCTCTCTGCTCCTGCATGGAGCCACGCGCCTCTGACTGAGGGTTCCTACGGCCCTCTCTGCTTCCCCTGCCATGCTCCTTCGCTCTTCGGTCTCTCCTCTAGTCTAGGGGTTTCTAGAGAGCTGGGACTGCCTCTTGCTGCACTCTGTGTTTTCAGTGCTTAGCACAGTGACGTATAGTAGATGCTCAGTAAATATTTCTTGAATGAATGAACGAATGGTGGTTAAAATTAGGACCTGAGAGATGAGCTTCTTGGGGCTCCCGGTGATCATGAACCCTGCCCCAGCCCAGTTGCTGTGTGGCGCTGTGTGCTGTCCGCTCCTGGCTTTGACACCCAGTTGGAGCCATTCATCACCTCTGGTTTGCGGGCTCAAGGCTAAGTGCCATTCACTGTCGTAGGTGTCAGCAGACAATCAGATGAGAGAGACAGTCTCTCTGACACCAAGGCCTCACCGTCTGGTGGGAGAGCCTACAGTGGGGAATGGGGTGGGTAGGTGGGCTGGGGTAGGAGCTGGGGTCAGGGGTACAGATGGTAGGGTGCACAGGCACTAGGCCTTGGAGGATAAGTGGGCCTTTCCCATGACAAGGGTGGGGAAGGGTGAGGAACAGCGTGAGAAACTCGGAGGAGGAATTGACATTACAGGTGTGGGGAACTGCAGGGGTCTTGTTTGGCTGGGGTGGGGGCAAGGCCTGTGAGACACCTTCATGCCATCCCAAGAAGAGCACCTTCTGTGGGTCCCCACCCTGGGGCCTGAATGCACAGACAGACACAGAGAGGTGCACATCCCAGGGCTGCTGGGGTTTTGTGAGTGATCACGTCTGTTTCGTCTGCCAGCCAGCCCCAGGCTCAGCAGGTCTCTCAGGTCTGCATCCACTCCCTGGTTTGAGGTGCTTGGACTTGCACAGTGACCAGGACAGCCATGGTTTTCAGGATCTCCAACAGCGGGGCCCCCGGGACAGTCTAGGGGAGGTTGGCTGTTGCCACAATAACTGCCGGTCTCCTCACCAGAGCACTGGGGCCACACAGCAACTGCCAGGTCCTTGGGTCACCCGGCTGCCTGTCCAGAGGCTCACCCCCAGGTGAGCCTCCTGCCAGTGTGGAGTACACAGAGGACAGGCTGGGAGAAACGCCGCCACCTCTCCTCAGGGGTGACTCTGGAAGACAGGCTCTAGCCTGCGATGACCAGGTTCACATTTACACACCATGTGAAGGCTGTTAGCTCTGTCCCCCACCAATGCCATTCTGTTCCTTCCTTCAAGCATACGCGCACTTGTTCATGGAATAAATACTTATCGGGTGTCCGTTGTGCACCAGGCACATGGACCCTGCCCTCAAATACCGTATGGTCTAGAAGGACAGCGATGTAGACAAGCAAGTCCCCAGTGCCTTTTGTTTGTGTCCAGAGCCTCCGCCCCTCCATCGCTGTGCAGCTGCCTCCGTGGGCTCCCTGGTCTCTGGCTGCTGCTGAGTTGGACCATGAGGAGGCTTGCAGGAGACTGAAGGGTGGAAAGGAGAGAGGTGGGGGTTTATTCTCCCAGTTCCTCTCCATTGACCCCCTACTTCCTCCCTGGGTGGCCTTGGGCTGGCTACATGCTTTCCTGAGATCACCTCTTAAGGTGGCCTGCCCTCCAAGCCGCCCTCTCCTTTCAGCTCCCACAGCCATCCTTCTCCTTCTCCTTTGGATCAGAAAGTTGTAAGGGTCCTTCACTGTCACCAGCCCCGGGGTCCTACGCTACCCTTGAGGTTTCCCTGTAGTTCCCACAGGGGAGCCAGCGACGTCACTGGAATACATCAGCACGCGTCATCCCCCGACAGAAGACAGACTTGGGGAGGCCCCACTGTCCTGTTGCACGGGCGCTGCTAGTCTCCACCCTCCTCCGTACCAGGAAGGGAACACGGGTGGGCAGCTCAGGTGAGAGAAGGGAAGGGGACCCCCAGGCCCCCATCTCTGCTCTGGTCCTGATGCTGGACATTACCCCTCTCATTCCCACATGTCATCCACCTGGTGCCACGCTGCAGCAGTGTGGCCACACACCCACATGCCACACCCTGCTCCTGCCAGCCTGTGGTCTTCCTGCTGGGCACAGAATCACCTTCCCCATGATGCTAACTGGTTTTTGGAGGGGAGCAGACACGATTCTGTCATCCCTCTGCTTTGTTCGGCAGGACAAGGATGGGGTGGAGGGAGACAGTGCTGGGTGGGGCTTGGGGTAAGGTCCGAGCTCACCCTCATGCTCCCTCTGACTCTGTGGTCTTATCTGCGCACTGGCTTTTGAGTCACTAGCAAAGAATTTCCTTTCTTATTACAGACATCATCTTCCAAGATTAAAAGCACAAAAGGAGAAAGGAAAAGCCTTTGCCTAGCTCATGCCATCAAGCTAAACTGAACTTTCAAGGAGCCCAAGTGCATGCCAAAATGCTGGGTGTGGCGGGCGTCCCTCAGGAAACACCGAGGGTGGGGGCCTTGGTGGTGAGAGGGACTGAGTCCCACAGGGGCGTATGTGGGGCTCACTTGATCAGTGATAGCTGTATTTGCCGCTGGGCCTTTTCTTTGGAGAACTTTGTCACTTCCAGCCAGAGCTCTGAGAAGGCCACACCTTGCTCTGAGCTGCTTATCACTGCTTGTGTGATTCGGGCTCCCCTCATGTGTTACAGGACTTGACAGAAAGAAGCCTCGCTTTGCAACATAGAATAATGAAGGCTGACGTGCCCTAGACAATCCCAGAATTGAGAGGGAGGACCAATGTCATGAGAGGTCCTGGGCCCCAGGCTTGATCTGCTCCCATCCTGAGCAGATGGGCAGATGTGGGCAACCTGAAGGTCAAGGCGGTTCCCGTCTTAGCCTCCCTTGAGCCAATGCAGCCCCAGGGTGGGGCACAGGCCTCTTGGGACTCCTCAGAGAAGTAACTGGGCCAGGCTCTTCATACATACCTGTTCTCTAGAGAGGTAGGTGGCTGGAGCCCCTTAGGTGGATAGATAGCAATGCATGGTCAGGACCAGAGTAACTGTATTAATAAAAAGACTGTTTTTTCTGAACCCAAATTGTGAGTTGGGGTAGACTATTGTGATACTATATTGACTACAAAAATTGTCACTGTGATGGACTGTCTGGTGACTGGGATTAATATGAGTGATGGACTCACAAATCATTACTTTTCACATGTTAATCTCGGGTGGGGACACAAACCAGCTGGGTGACTTTGGGCAAGACACTTAACCACTGGGGACCTCAGTTTTGAGGTCCATGAATTGGTGATTTTAGGTGGGAGAGGAGAGCAGGGCAGTCAGACTGAAGCGAGAGTTACGGTGCAGTTGGGGGTGCCCAGGACAGGGAACCCAGAAACTGCTGTGCCCAGTCTGCACCCAGAGACATGAGTCTCTCAGGAACCCATACACAGTCCTGTGACTCCCTTCGGCCAGACTAATGGGCTGTGCCTTCTCTCCTCGGCCGTGTGCAGGTTGAATGTTTTAATTAAGATCTGGGCTGCCGGTCAGTGGGAATTGATTGAAGCGGGTCTGCAGCCCCAGCAGAAGCAGAGACACGCTGGGGGAGGGCGGCGCAGAAAGAGGCCCCCGGGAGCGTCCAGCCTCTCTGGCTCTATGCTGGAGACAGAGCAGGGCGCAGGGAGCCCTTAATGGCCGAGCAGATTAGGAACATGGTTCCGGCTGGGGGCACAGAGCCCTGGTGAATGATAATCAAACTTGCAGCCAGTCAACCAGCTAAGCAGACAAGATCTAAATAAACACGCTGCTGTCTCCAGCCAGGCCGCCCTGCTCTCTGCTACAGAATCAAGTTGTCTGCTCCAGCACCCCGACCTTGACTCCCCACTTCACCCTGGGGCAGTGCCGATTTCCCAGTATCAGATTCATAAACATCCCCCACCTTTGTGCTTACGCTTCTGGGCGCATTATAGATCTGGCAAGTGAGTGCTGTCATTCTCTGGTGGCTTCTAAACCGTACAGTTATCTGGCCACAGATGGACTATCCCATTCTCTCAGCTCTTCTTCTCCACTCATGCCAGTTACCCAACTTCCGTAAAATAGTTCAGCCTGAAGACTGCCAATTTTTCCACCCATCTCCCGCTCTCCAACTTAGTCCAGATCCTTCAACGTTAAGTATCTCCTTCACTCAAAGGCGTTGTGAGGGTTGGATGTGAAGAAAACATTTGTAACCTATTAACTTGGGAGCCTGGACTATTCCAGCGCCTCTCAGACTTGCACAGACACACAGATCACCTGGAGATTTTCGGCAAAGGTGGGCTCTGATTCAAGAGGTCTGGGTGGGGCCTGAGTTTCTGAGATTTCTAACAAGCTGCCACGTGATGCCGATACTCTTGGTCCCTGGACAACACATTGGGTTGCAAAGGTCTAGACCAGTGCCATTCAAAATGTAGTCTGTGAACTCTTTGTTAGTGGTTTGTGCTGAGATAGGTATAGGCACTGAGAGTGAGCATTTGGAAATTTATATAGCAATTTAATATTGATGCCACCTCCCAGAGCATGGTCAGTGGATTTGCGTTTTGTGGTTTTAGCCAGGTCCTTAGCATATCCTCATCTCACCTATTTTCCAGCCTCAGCTCAGTGTTTTCTTTCCAAGGCAGAGCTCTGGGTGTTTCAGACAAAGGTCGAACGTATCAGGGGGATATGCCAGGAAATGCCAGCTAATGAGAGAGAGAGGCAGCCGGAGCTCCTCTGAGCACACAGCCTTGCAGGCGCCCACACCAAGCCTGAGAAGCACACTCCCTTTATCCCTAAGCAGGATTTTACTCTACTGTGCAACCACCTGCCCCACTCCTGAGGAAGAAAAGGCCAGGCTGAAACACAGGCCGGGGACGAAGCTTCCTGCCTTGCATGCACGCAGGGGAGGGCTGGGTGTTAATGAACCCAAGTGCAGTCATAACAGGAATGAGACCAGCTGGGGCCCGCCCATGTTTGACCAGCGGTCATTTGGCAGGACCCAGACTGCTGGGGGAGTGGTCAGAGATGAAATCACAGCCCTGTTTTCTCCCTGCAAAGGCTGTCTTTATTGTTCTTGGACCACTGTGGGCTGCTATGCGTGCCGGCCAGGACTGGCGGGGGTGACCCGGGACGGAGGACTGGCAGGACTCCTTTCACGTTCACCCTCTTTCTCCCAGCCCCCACCCTTGGTACCTGGTCCAGTGCAGGGCAGCTTGTGGGCCCCTCTGTCAATGCCTTTGGACTGATTGGTTTTAGGTGCCCCCTCTTCTGAGCTGGAGGTAATCCCTCAAATATATCTGCTTTATGAAATATCTTGCCATCTTTGCTAAATGCTCATTAAGTTTAAAAATCACAGAGAAGAGATTGATATTGAATAACCATGTATTGAATGGTCTTCTTTATATCCTTTGGAAATCAGCCACTCCAGTGTTCAAAAAGGCTGTGATTTTAGGTAACCTCAGATGTAAAGGAGTGGTTAGATTTTGATTTGTGCTTATGATTTATTTTGGGTGACCCTAAGCTGCTTGATTTTCTAATTTGTGCAATTCATTAGTGAGGTGCCAGGTTGGTCACAGGAGGACTTGTCATTGAGAGTGTATGTGTGTGTGTACACCCACCTCTGTATAAAAGGTGATACTTGCAGAGGCTTTTAAGTTGTTCTTTCAGGGCTGCAAATGAGTCATCCTACCCCGGTTGTTCTGCCTTGCTGCCTGAGACACATGCCACCACACAGCTTACTGAGACTGGTGTCTGGGGCTGGGCATGATATCCGTGGCCAGCGATCAAAAGCAAAGCCGTTTGGTTGATCCAGGATTTCAGCCTCTGGCTGTGGCCTCTGTAGTCCTGTCCCCTAGCCCTTGAGCCTATTAATACATTTTGTGTAACTGAACTTCAATATATACATTTACTCAAAATGGAAAGGATAAGGGGAAGAATAGGTTTGTGGCCACACCCCGTGTACCATGGTCCAAGTCTGTAAAGGCACTCAAAGGCTTCACCTTGTTCAGATGTCTGGTACCAGCCTCTGCCCCACCCTTCATCTACAGATGGGCCCCCAGATTCCCAGAGTAACAGAGCAGCAGTTACTCTGGAAGGCCTGTTCTCCAGCTGTCCAACAAGCAGAAAAACTCCAGAGCTGTGTGCACTTATTTAGCGTGTTGTTAGCCTTGGATATTGGAAAATGGAAACAGATGAGCCAGCATCTATCTTGATGTGACCCCAGCCATATATCATGGCTCATATCCTGCCACCCCAAGTCCGTAGGGAGAAAAGACTTCTGAGAATTTCTCTGCTCAGCTTGGTTAGGTTGGTCTCTTTTCCCTGCCGTAAGTGCCCCATGGGTACTCTTAGACATTGGAGCATAGGGATATTCAACGCTTGTGGTGCTATCACTTGTATACTTCAGCAAAACTGACTGACTGCCCCATCGGAATACAGTTGTCTCTTGGACCTGGTTTATTTCTTTCCTGATTTATGATGGTATAATCTTATGCTCATTTGTCCACTTCTGCAGCCAAGTCAACTGGATACTGTGTGTGTGTGTGTGTGTGTGTGTGTGTGTATGTATGTGTGCTCACCTTTGTATAAAGATGTGTGTGTGTGTGTGTGTGCACCCACAGGACAAAGAGGATGGAACCCACCTTACTATAGCATTATGGAATTAACTCAGTGCTCAGAACCCTCCCAGCCCCTGCAGGTAAAAGGAAAAGGAGCCAGAAGTGCATGCTGAGCTGATCATGCATGCAAAAGCTCTGTTGACAACCAGTGCAGGAAAGCACCAAAAACAAGTTAGTCAGTGTTGTCCAGTCTCCTTCCTTGAAGGCTATGGTTACAACCAGGCCTGAGCTGTGTCTCCTGCATGGCCAGTATGCAGCACGATGCCGTAATTCTCCATAAGACAAGTGGAGGAGGAGGAGGTGAGTGGCAAAGGAAGTGAGAGCACTTGGTGTCATATGCTCCCATAATTTCTACTAGCTCACTGGGAAAGAAAGTGTAGTAAAGAATGCATGGAGGCAAAATGTCAAATTAGAGACCGATGCACTAATCTGATTATTTGAATACAAGTCAAAGTGCTGCAGATTTATTCCATTAAGAACCACCATACTAAACCCCAGATAGTCCCTGTGAGATGCACAGCAGTGTAATTCTTGTTAGGATGTTCCATAGCTTCCTAGCCTGTGGGAGGCAATGGATCAGGAGGGTTCTTGAGAACCTGTCTGGGTGGTTGCTCTAGAAATGAGTTCCAAAGCTGGAGGGTTAGTGAGATTGGGCACTTCCTGTGTCTGACTGTCCGTATTCTGGAGGTGGAGGTTCCTAGGAGGCCATATGCACCTGCACAGGTAAAGCAGGACTTTGAAGAGCTGAAAAACATTATAAACAGTTGTTCAGAAAGGAGTCCCAGGAGTGCAATGTGGAACTGGCTCTGTTTGCAACGAAGTATGGCTGTTGGGAATTCTAACTAGTACAACACTCTTGGAAAACAATGTGTAAATATTTAATAAGAAACTTGAAAATAGTCAAATCCTTTGGACTATTAATTTGTATAGGAATCAGTACCAAATTTTTAAAGAGTGCTTATCACCAAGATACATATTTCAGCATTATTTAGCAAATGAAAAATTGGAATTAATCTATATACCCACTGATAGGGGAATGGTTAGGAAGATTTGGTAGGTTACGCAGCCATTAAAAATGTAGTTTATAAAGGCTGATCTTATAACCAACTCTTGTAATAATATTCTGTGAAAAAGCATGATACAATTAAAACTTTTTACAATGCATAAAATGAAAACTAGAAAGAAATCCACCAAAGTGCTAACAGTTATTGTACTTGGAAAATGGGATAAAATGTGTTTTTTTTCCTATTTATCTAGATTTTTCTAAATTTTGTTTAACGAGCATTTATTACTTTTATAATGGAAAAAGTAAAATGTAAAAAACCAGAAAGAATCCCAGAGAATGTTTTAGTTAGCATTTAAGTCTGAGAGCAAAGATGCTTTAAAAATATCAATGTTCAACCCTAGGATATGCAGCCAGCCAGCTAATTAACTCAGGAGCGAGGGGGGCTTTTTCTGAGTGGGTTATTGGGTTGGCTCCATGGCTTGGCCATCATACAACACATGCCAGGGGTGGGCCTCAGAGAGATGGAGCATGGATGAGGGGATCAGCACAGGCCCTCCCCCACTGCTGGGATAAATCCGACTGCCAACAAGAATTTATTAAGGCTTCCTACGAAGGAAGTACCCTGTTTTGAAGTAAGGATGATACAGAAGTACAAAGGAAAATCATTGCCCATAAGAACTTGCATTCCTATTTAGAGATAAGATACTAAGACATATGCACCCCAAGAAGTTCATGAACATGATAATATATAACTACTTTTGTGCATGCATATATAATATTTAGGTGTGTTTAAGGATGTATACATATATATGCATGCACACACAGATATATGCACTCCCACACACATATACCACAAATGCTCTCTCAAATATATTGGTAGCTTGGACAATATATGATAATTGTGCAATGGAAAATAAGTGCTTATTATACTATGTTAGTAGCATTGTCTTTGAACACAAAGGACAGCATATCATTGTAGATCATTTTGATAGCAATAACAATGATTGCAGACCGTTCCCAATACCCTCTGTTATTAATGAGCTAATGCTGTAGCAATCTCCACTTGCAAAATGCCACACATAGCAATTTTAAAATCTTGATCCTTTTGCCAAAATTGACTATCCAAAGGCTCGTGGAGGCTTGGAGGCTCCTGCCATAGGGACCTCATGTTCGGCTCCCACCTTGCTCCCCTCCAGGTCAGTCCTCATTTTACAGAGGAAGAAACTGAGCCTAGAGTAGGTTGCATGACAGACTGAAGCCAGAAGCAGCTGGGACTGTGATTCTTGTGTCTACACTGCACTCCTCAGCTGGTCAAATATTACTTAGGCAGGCAAAGCAAACAACCACAAGAAGCTCATGTTTGAGCTTGGGGCGTTATTCTGACCCCCATGCTCTTAACTCTCTTCCCACCTCCTCTTCTGGGGGCTTCAGGGAAAGGAGACCTCTTGCGCCTGTTTGCTTTGTCCAAGAGGACAAGTGCAGTGACCTATTAGAAAGTGTGTCTGGTGGTCTACCATTGCACCCAGCTCGAAGAGTCCTCTGGCTGTCTCTTCTCCCCATCCCTTGTATCCTACCATCCCCTGTGACTTTTTCTCTGTTTTTCTCTCTCAAAACAAGCAAAGAGATAGAAGTGTGAATAATTGATTGAAGGAAGCTGGAATGAGTAACAGTTGTGGTTAGAATCGTCTCTCATGTCAGAGAGCCTGGGGAGGTGAGTGGATGACAGCCATCACCCTCTGACTGCCATCCCAGAGGGGTTGTAGGCTGCAGGGGCCCCCTCGAGCCCTTGACACCTGGCTATGTCCTGGCCCTGCTCAGGGCTCCTGGCACACTCTGCGAAAGCCTCCACACTGGGCAAACGGTGCAGGATCTTGGAAAGTTCTTCTCTGTTCCAATCCAATTTGAATCACACCAGACATGGGTTTCATGTTTACTCCAAATGTGTGAGTGTGTGTGAAGTAGAACCCAGGCTAGTGGCGTAAATCCTGTGCCTTATCAATATCCATGCCAGATGTTACTGGATTGCATTCCTCACAACTGTAATGTGGCTGGAAATTTAAATAGTTGGTTTGAATAAAAGATTCTCTGGTCAAATTTGGGAAATGCTGCATGTCCTCCTCTTTGATATTTACTGTACACTCAAGTGTATTAAAACTCCTGTGAAATCTATCAAATTCTTTATTTGCAGTTGTTTTCTAACTTATTTGACTATGAGACCAGAGTTTGGATCACCTCTCTTTTTTTTTTTTTTTTTTTTACATTTTGTAGGGTCACTGTCCCAAGTATACAGTTTAGGAAAATGTTGGTATTTGCAGCTCTGACCCCCCACCTCACATCTCAAAGGGACAGATGAGGGTGGAAATATGAGTTCGAGTCCTGCCTCTGCCTCATGCCAGCTGTGAGATCTTGCAGGAATCTCTGAACCTCAGTTTCCTCATCTGTAACAAAGTTAAAACCAAACAAACCAACCCTTGATTTGCATGTGCTATGTATTGTATGTAACAGTGCCCAGCACCGTGCCTGGAATACAGCAGATGCCCTGTCTTGTATTAAAAGTGATTATAAATATAATCCATGGTAGATGAAATTAACTTGTAGCTACACAGAACTGGTTCAGATCCATTTCAGAAAGATGAGTCAGGAATTTCTGCAGCTGTCCTTAGTAGCCTGATATCGTGCCTCAACCTTAGCCTTGGCAGTGGGAAGTTCTTCCTGGTGTCTTTCCTAGTTCACTGCAGTTGGAGTCAGTGCCATCTCCCCCTGAGGCATGGCTCCTGGCCAGCAGTGTCAGCATCGCCTGGGAACTTGGTAGACATGCACATCCCTGACCTAGACTTACTGAAGCAAGTGCTGTGGAACTGGGGACCAGCCATCAGTGTTTGAGCAAGGTCTCCGGCCACACTGATGTATGCGAAGGTCTGGAAGCCACTGCTCTAAAGCATTGTCTGTGTTGACTTTGCCAAGCACAGTCAGAGCTCACTCCCACCAGGCCCCTCTCCTGATACTTTAAATCTGTCCTGTCTCTTTTTCATCCTCCCCATGGAGAACTGCTATCCATTTTCTGGGTTCTGGGAATGTTGGCAGGTTTCTTGAAATCAGGGTTATGAAATTCTTTAGGGCTGGCAGCCCTCCCTACGTAAGCAACAGCCCAGGAGATGAAGGGCCATACCGTATCATCTGCCCCTCCCATGCCTCGGTCCTCATCTCTGGACAGGTTCTCAGATCCCACCCATCTGCCTCCAGAGCCACATTCTTGCCAGCAACCAGGCAGGTTGAGCCAAGCGGGCCACGGGATTGCAGCGGAGAAAAAGCACGCCTCCTGGGGGAGAGGTGTTGGCTAAATATGCTCCTTGTTATCACCACCGGGGCCTGGTGCTGCCCTGTACACATGACCACACACTGCAAATTCCGCAGGCTGCTCTCTGCAGGGAGTTGGGCAATGGATAACAACTGTCGGGAACATTATTTCCTTGGTATTTTGGTTCATTAAAAAGTTATCTGTAGTTCCCAGAAGCCCCAAAGGGAGGGGCTGCTTCTACTGCTAGAATCCCTTACGGGGCAGTCTCAGCTACTCTCAGCCAGTCCTCAAGCCGTAAGTAAGTCAATACCATTGCAGTATGTGGCGCACCCTACCGCTATTGTTGTGCCACTGTCATAGTATGGGGTATGGAGCAGGGAGAGATGATGGTGGTGGCTGGGACCAAGAACACGTCTTAGACTAGTAAACGTAGGGCAAGAATTAGATAACTGGCCCCTACTCCAAAGGCCTTGAAATCTAGAGATAGTGCATAGACTAAAAAAGGTAATCATTTGGATGTTATCTTTCATTGTCTGTGAAATTTGAAGAGTTACTGTGAGGAGCTAAAGCCGAGGATTCTGGAAGCCTGGGTTCTAAGATTGGCTTTGCCACTGGTGGTTTGGAACCTTGGGCAAGCTGGTTTCTTCATTCACTCTTTTATTCTTCCCTTCAACATCTGACTGATGCTGACCATGCTCTTGGCACTACGCTGGTTGCTGGGAGTGCATCAAAGAGTAGAAGCCCAGCCGCTGTTCTTCAGTAGCCCACAGTCTAAGAGGGGAGGTATTTGTGAGCAGATAGATCACAGTACTGAGAGCGGGCTTCCAGGGAGGTGTGCACAAAGCCTGGGGGGACACAGAAGACAGAGTCACGGATGCTTGGAGAAAGGAGCGCTTCTGAGACAAGGCTTTGAGCTTCTGCCTTCATTTCTCCCTCCCCTCCAGGGTTTTGTAAAAGCCAGGTCATATCAACCTGGTTCTAGCTCTCTCACATGCATCATAGGCCCCCACAATAAGAAAGTCATGAAATGCTTCCCAGTTTCATCACCCTTTGGGCGCTTACGTCCGCCTCCCACAATGCACATCCAGCCTTGCCCTCGCACAACAACCCAGCCAAGTTTCTGTCCAGCCAACACTTGAACATGGGGAATGGGGAACTTTTACACCAAGTGTTATGGGCATCTGTTATAAATAAAAGAACTAATGCCCATTTCAGGATTGTGTTGGCTGCCATTGGTATAAAGTAGACTAAATCTCCACTGGCAGAATATCCTGATATCCTTGAGTGGAACTTCAAATTTCAGTGGCTCAAAGGATATCAGAGGTGGAAGGGACTTTTCAATAATCTAAATCATTCTCATTCTCTTTCCTTAAACCCCACTTTGCACAGGAGAGATCTGAGACCCAGATGAAGTGGCTGGCCCAAGTTGGTAATTTGCTTTGGGTGCTACCCATGGAACTTGTGGAATGTCTAGTAGTTTTTCAGGGAATGGGGAGCTTGGAAGAACACTGTTCATGTAGTCAGAGGTGGGCAGAGTCCTCAGAAATATGACACGCTAGGGACGTGGGGACAGCATGCCTCGTGACTCCTCCCCAAGCCTCTCTTATCTCTCAGGCTGTTGCATGCTAGGGAGTTTTGGCATTAACCAGTAACTCAAGGAACAATCACCCAGAGCCCATCGCGTGCCAGCCATGTACCAGCGATGGTAAGAAGCTAGAGCTCCAAGTTAAATACTCCCACTCTTTGCTCTCAAGCACAGCTCCAGTGCTAAGTGGAAGAATAACTATTTTTGTGACTTGAGAAGACTAGACCTCTGGCACATGGGAGAAAAGTCACTTCTGCAATGTGAGACACTGAGCCGAAACAGTACCCACTTCCAGCTACCGTCACGACTCTGGAGAATAACCTAGGTGTTTCTGTCAGAAACAAGCTGATTGGGGAACAGCAGAGGTGGTTTCACTTGGAGTGTGTGACGGCAGGGGTTGGGGATGGAGCCTCCCAGTGTGCAGGGGCCAACACGGCGTCAGCAAAAGTTGGTAGATTGCTCCAAAAGGCCCCAAGCGTCTCCTCTCTCACACCACAGTGCCCGGGTGTGGTTTCCATTCTGTTCTCTCGTTTAAGGCTGTGCTGGGAGAAACAGAGCACGGCCCCGCCATCCACCTTGGCTATGTCCCCTACTTAGCCCTGGGTCTCTGTGTGCCAACCACCACCACCAGCCACATCTTCCTGCTCACAGACGTCTCCTGGAAAGCAAAGTGGTTTGCAAGTAGCAAGCAGAACCTCCTCCGCTGAGTGTGTGCTGGTGCCACTGAGACCAACGAGGAGATCAGGTGGTCTCTCCAAGCAGCGGGCTGCTCCAGCTCCTGTGGAATCCTTGAGATGTGTTGCGGGGGAAAGCAGGGACCCCAGGTGGAAGGCTGTGGCACCCTGTCCTCGGTACCGCCAATCAAATGTGTGGATACCGCAGAGATGGGGAGGATGCCGCTTTGAGCACTTCAGTTTTCCTGCTTGTGCGGAAGAAGTGATCATTCCAGCTCTCTGCTTTGCTTTCTCTTCTGAGCTGTTAGAAAGCTGTGTCTGGAAAAGCTCTGGGCTTATCGGAGAAGCACATTCTGTACGTGCCATCCTAAGGGAGGCTATGAGAAGGAGGCAAAGGGCATCTGGCTTAGAAATGGTTGGAAACAGTTTGGTAGGAGGAGGAGAAAACTTGTTTATTTGGGGATCTGGTCTTGTTCCAACTAGGTCCCAGTAAACAAAGCTACCAGGCTTCTATTTTATGACTTAAGCATCTCATATGCACTGGCTTTCCCAGCAGAGAAAGAGAGAAAGAGGGAGACAGAGAAAGAGAGAGAGAGAGAGAGAGAGAGAGAGAGAGAGAAGGAGGGGCTGACTCTCCGATCATCTCACAGACAACACCTGGGGAATCTGGTGTAGGATTTTTTTTTTTCCCTGTGTTTTGTTTCTTACACAATTCATGAGGCTGGGAGAGGAGTCTTTGCTGGCATTCATGTTTGATAAAGAGAGAGCAATGCAGGAAGATAAGTTTCTTCCATAAGCAAACATTGCTGAAGGCGGGATTCGGTGCTTCCCCAGAAGCAGAGAGATGATTAACCCTGCCGGGTATGGAGGGTTGACCTAGGGGACAGAGAGGCTCAAGGGAGCCAGGTGGGGCAGGGCTGGGGTGATGGTCAGCGTGTGCCCTTTGTAGCGCAGTCGCAGGACAATTTCCTCTAATTCCAAATCCAGACCAAAGTCTCTGGCAGGGCCTGCTGGGTGGAATTAAAGGTGATGGGGTCTGTGGCCCCAGCAGGATGGAGAGATTAGGAGGGCTGGGCTGGGGCCTCTCCCATCTTAACAGTGATTGATCAAGGCTCCTGAGAAATGGTTATCACTGAGCAAATCACTTCCTGGGAGCAGGGATTTAACAGCAGCAATTTCATTTCCTTATGGCCGTTCCTTGCTGGAAGTGCCTGCCTAACATCACTGTTTATAGTTGCTGAGTTTGAAGAGCCTTTAGAGAAAAAATAGGAAAGCTTTAAAGGGAGGTATTTGGGAGGGCTGAGTCAAGCATAAATGAGGAGAAACAATCACTTACCTGGGCTGCAGGGGCACAGGGACTCCAGCATGGTGCTCCTGCGCGGGCGGCAGAGACACGAATTTCTTCCTCCCTGCCCCGCATCCTTGGCTGTTGCATTCTGCCTCCTGGAGCAATGGACGGTTTCCCCTTAGCATGTAAATTCCAAAGACTTTTGGCAAACTTTGTGCAGTCCTGGCTTACCTGGTGGTGATTGACAAGGCCTCTTCACACCTCCTTGGCTCCACAATCTTCAAAGCAGCCGATGTTTTTAGAATATCATCTAGCGGTGGTTCTCACAGCAACCCAGTGGGGCGGGTGCCGTGGGTATGGCCAGGCCTATTTTGCAGATGAGCACACCGGGGGTCCCGGGCTCCTAAGGTTAAGACATTTGTCTGAGGTCACTATGATGGAATCAGGATCTGGAGCCCTACTCTCTGCTCTCTTCTAGCACAGCGGGCCGCTGGACTGAAAGGAGCTACTGCTCCCTGCTCCCCTGCGTTCCTCTCTCAGTTCCACGTAAGGGCTCCCTCACTCCGACGTTACCCTCTGGCTATTCCAACCTGTGTTTCCCGCCCCCCTCACCGAACACATGTTGCTTTCTCTGTCTACAGCATCCTCCCCACGCATTTGACTGTTCTAGGATCACCTTTCCAGCTCAGATGTCACTTCCTCAGGACACCCTCTCTGACCTGTCCTTCCCTTCCTCCTCACCCCTGAGCTGAGCGAATCACCCCTTCTCCTGCATTGCTGCTGGGCCTCTGATATGTGCATTTTAGCATATATCATGCTGTGTGGTGGTTATTTCATCAACTGTCTGCTTTTCTTCCTGGGTTCTGCATGAGACCCTTCAGGGCAGGGACACGGATACACACGTTTGCCATTGGGTCCCCAGTGCCACACACTGAACTTGTGCGTAGTATGAATGGAATTGGGCTGAGGAGCCCAGTCCACCTGGCATTGTTCCTGAGCCTCCAGATACTTTTCCACCTCTTGAGGGACAACCAGACTTCTATTCCCTAGGGAAGATGTCTTCGTGAGTTTAATGATGTCCTAAATCATCCTGAGGCTGGGTCAGGATGGAGTTAGGGGGTGGTCGAAGTCTTGGGAGAATTCTCAAAGACAGGGACAAAAATGATATGGAAGATGAGTAAACACTGGTGACAGGGCCCCGAGAAGCCCCACCAGTCTCTGTCTGACCAGGCACCTTTCCTACTGTGGCCCTGCCCGTCCCTCTAATGGGACTCAAATTCCAGCTAAAGTATCTGCTTTGGGTAAAGGCACATGGATGGGGTGAGGGCATGACCATCAGGGCCTTGCTAATGGGAGCTTGTGGTATCCAGCGCTGGAACAGGAAGACAGAGACAGCCTTGCCTCTGTCTGTCTTCCCCCATGCACACCTTAGCACATTGTCTATCAGAACCTCTCTCTGACACCTTGAAAAGGACAGAAGGCTTGTCCCAGGGCACACAAGATGGCTGTGACTGACTCCAGGTGCCTTTCCTCCACATGTTCTCTTTTTCCACAGAAAGCCGGAACATTTTTGTAGATGTAAGAGTGTGTCTGTTTGAGCTGATAATAAAACTGCTGGATAAAAATTATGTGCTCTCTGCTGGTGTGAGCATGTTGCACAGATTTGTTTTGCTAGTCATGGTGTTTCTGTTTGTCCTGGGGGCAAAGTTGGCAAAACGGGAGTTTGGTATGTCTAGAAACTATGGTTGGGATTCCATGGTTTAACAAGTGGTGGTCCTTTGGCAATGGTGAGAGAAGAGTCCAGAACCAACACCAGCTCTGGTAACCCATGAAGATGGGGCGTGCTTATCTCTGCAGATCGCTGACAGATGCACTCTGATACCCACCAGTAGCTTCTAATTACGAACTGCTCACCCTCAGCCTCCCTCCAGCCTCGACTGGCTCTAGCCTGACGTCCCCCAGCAGCTAGCCTTTGACATCTTGCTTGTTTTGTGAAGGAGCCTGTCGTGTGGTATTAAGGCACAGTGGATCAACCCCTCAGAACTGAGAATGAGACCCCCGGATAGAATTGCATGTGACAGGGGAGATGAATTCATCAAAATCAGCAGGTCCTGATGAACACAATTGCCCGGTGCTAATGGGAACCGTAAGGAGTTAGGCACGGATTAAAGCCATGGAGGCTTTCAAATGCAGATGCCCGTAGCCATCACACGTTGTAACTCATCCCTCACTTCTCGTGTCCACTTCTAATAGAGACCAGGATGAGCTGCTTTCTCCAGGCAGGAAGCAACAGGAGCCAAGCTGCCATCTTCATTTGGCCCCGGTCAACATCAAATGGCTCGAGATTATTCTCCGATGTGCGGCAGCTCCACAATCAGTCCCGGCTGCTGAGCAGGCGGGTGGGAAGCCCCCCCCTCCCCCGCCACCTGAGCCTCAGGTTGGAATCCTCTCTTATAACCCCGTTAAAATCGGGGCCCCTACCATGTGGGTGAGTTTAAAGGGAAAATGCGATTTTATTAAGGCCAGGGGACCTCCCTGGCAGAACAGAAAGGCTAATGAGAGCAGGAAGGGTTTCTTATCTTGCAGGAAAGTTTCCCATTTTCCCAGATTCCACCCTTTCATTGCCAATGTATCCCCCTCCTCCACTCTCCACTTCCATGGGTGCCTCATTATTTAAAACCGCTGCCAAGAAGCCAAAAAGCAGGAGTAGCCGAACCATCCGACAGCTGCTTTCCCCCCTTCTGAAGCCCAGTAGTTTTGAGTGTGTGTGTTTTAAAGTTTGAGCATAGCGACTTCAGAGGGCTCCTGAACTTCAGTGCAGTAACGTGGTCAGGATTTCCCATGGAAAATAAGACAAGCCAGAAAAATGTGTGTGTCTGTGTCTCTCGCTCCAGAGGCGCTGATGACCAGGCGTGCCAAATGCAGCCCCTCCGGGGGGTCTCAGGACTCACTTCATGCACAGCTCAAGCTATGGAGGCCTGGCAGCCTCTCCCTTGCCTTCCCTTCCTCTTGACTCCTACGGACCTTGGAGAGAACATTCTAAGACCGGGTCCTGCAGAGAAAGTTACTGGAGTCCCCTGTTGCTGGGGCTGAGGGTAAACTCAGCACCACAGCTCAGCTAGAGACTTGGGGACAACCGGGGCTTGTCCCACCCACTCTACCCACTTTCTCATTCCTTCTACTGCCTGCCCACATCATGCACTGGCCACTTTCAAACCTTGAAATTGTTGCCCATACAAAATGGGGCTAATGATGTTTACCAACTACATCATATTTTGAAGATTAAAGGGGATAATGAAGGCTAAGCCCTTAGAAAAGTGCCTGGTACATAGTAAGAACTCAGTCAATGTTTAGTATTATATAATTGGCATTGCATTGAAGTCTTTTATGGTGTTGGTAATAGAGGCTTAAGAAACTCAGTTTCTGTAGCGCTTCCCTGCTCTCCATGCCAGCCCTCTGCTGAGCCCACAGTCAAAGGTTTCTTCTATAAGCCTCCTAACTTGCCCTATGTATAGATGAGAAAGTTGAGGCTTCCAGATGTTACACAAGATCCTACCATTGGTGAGTGGTAGAGCCAGAATATCATTCGTTAGATATTTGTCCAGTGCCTCCCATGTGTCGGGCAATGCTAGGTGCCAGGGATTTGAACCTTTGTGGGTTTGATTCTAAAAGCTTTCAGCTTCCCGGCTCATCATGCTGGTTTCCAGTGTGTGGGATATGGGGGAGGGCGAGCACCATCTCCTGGCCTGGGGGGTATTTAAAGATAGAGAAGACACACTGGTTGGCGTGGGAGCTTCCGCACCTGCTCAGGGACTGGGGCACAGCGACTGAGCTGATTCCGTCGGGAGGTGGGACCCGCTGTGGGTCCATGTCTCCTCCTTCGGGTCCATCATCCACAAGTCCTAAGGGAAAAGGAGCCACTCAGGTATGGACAGACACCATCAATAGAGGAAACTGCTGGAGTAAACAGGACACAGACCCCACCGTGTGTGTGATCTGTGTGGTGATATCCAATGCTATGCAGTTTGTTCTGGGGAAATTTAAAAATCAAAACAGCAGAGCCAAAGTTGTCACCTCTGACTTGGCTCTCGCCATTCCTTTCTGCTTCTTTTGGACTGGAAAATTTCAGCTCGTTGCTGGCAGGGACTGTGCCTTTGCTGCATACCTCGCCCCGTAGCCCTGACACAGCACTGCGGGCAAGAATGTCTTTCCCAGAGCATTCCCACGTGCCCGACGGCAGTCAGCGTGAGGATGCCGAGCAGGAGCATGGGCGATGAGTTGATTGATGGGAGATAAGTCAGGCTGGGACAAAAATAGTACAGGTGTCAATCTAGAGGCAATGGTCACCTACATTAATCAGAGTAGTGACACAGATAATCAAAAGATCATGTCTTTTTGGCTTTGGAATGCACCATGGCAGCTTTTCACATCAGGCTAAACTTATTCTCCCAATCGGGTTTTCCAGGATCCTTTCTCAGTGTGCTTCCATGAACTAGAGCACTCTTCAGTGGCAGGGTGTGTCCCAGACTGTATGTGTGTGTATGTGACAGGAAGGGGACACATCAGAGAGGCCCCAAGCAGGGACTGTGATAAGGGAGTTACTGTCTCTGGTGACTTCTCTTTAATTCCTCCCTTCCAAGGACCCCAGTTTAAGGCTCCTTTTGTGGTGGCCAACACCCTCCCAGGCTCACTGCAACTCTGGCTTTAGCCATCAGGCCCCTCAGTGCCTCACGGTTTTATGAATCCTAGGAGGATAACTAAATCTTCACCCGCAGAGCTGTGTCCAGAAATGTGCTCCCATGTTGGAAAGGCCCTAGGGTCATTGGTGAGAAACTCTCCCAAGAAGTGCTTTAAGATTTGGGAGATACAGGAAGGGCTGTGAGACCCTAAAGGTTGGAGAAGAGGTGGCTGAAGAGGGTGGGCCCTTTTCTTTGGGGGTCCCAGGCCATCCCAGGAACAGTCTTTGTGAGCTTCTTTCTCACCCATCCAAATGGCCCTTGTCCTAACTTCCCTCAAGCTTTCCTTCCATCTCTGTGCCTTCAGTAGACACAGCTAGGAGCCAAAGGACCTGAAAGCTGGTCCTCTCACCTTGCTCTTGCTCCTCCCCCACCCCTTGCCTCCCACTCCAGCAGCATGAGCCTCTATCCTGGGATTTCCTTTACTCTTCTCGTCCCTGCCCCTGCTTATCAGTGTGGCCGTCCACATGTGGCCATCACTCATTCAGGTGCTCGAACAAACCAGGCCCCAGCCCTCGCTGCTTGCAGAGGGCAGAGTGTATCCTCTCGGACAGCCCTTGGGGCAATAGTGGGTCGTCAACTCATGGGACCTGGTGTGCCCTGCCCCGAATACGGTTCAGCCCGAAGGCAGGGGTGGCCGGGCTCAGCCATACCCATCACCATCTCAGGGCTGGAGCAGGGCAGGAGCAAGGATGATAAGAATGAGCCAACATCCCAAGAAAAGAATCTGCTTGCTGCTCCCTGAGTGAGTCTGTCACACACAGGGATATACTAGTAATTTGAGAGGAGTAGAAATGGGCAAAACACACACAGGGTCTGGGAAAGTTGGCACCGCTAAATATAAGCGGAGTGAGGCAAGGTTTATTAACAAATATAGATTTTCTTAACCAAGGGATGATTTTATAAAAGTTATTTGCAAGGGTTAAGAATTCTAAATAAGGCCAGGGGAGTATCACGGAAGGCCGTGGGCTGGATGTACTCCAGCATTTGAGAGGCCACGTCCAAGCTAAGAGACCACAGAGCCCCCGGCTTTGGAGGCCTGTGGGTTACCCAGCAGTCCCAGCCCCCGCTGGCTGCCCTCAGCTTCCCTCGAGCCCCATGCTAGGGCAGCATCTGTGATAGCATAGTGATGTCCAATCTCTCTGAATCCACCCACCAGAACAGCACTTTGGGAGGAATGTGCTTGGATTTTCTATTCTCAAGTTCCCACATGGAGTTAAGGCTAGGAAGGATGGACCCCCAAGTTGATTCTTATCTCTTCAGCATTAAACGTTTGGCCCCTGCAAGGAAAACCTGCTATTCTGGGGCCACACTGCACACCACCTCTTTGTACCTGCTTCCCAGGGGGCCATAATGGGCAGATTAGGTATCAAAATCATTCTTCTGCAGAGTATCTGCAAAAATTCCCTTTCTCTGATGAGCTCGTTGTTCAAAGTGATGGTTGCAGGGCAGACATGAAGCGCTGCTTTTGGCTGAGGCTACGGCAGGATGTTTTTCTCCACCAACACCGCTGGTAGGTGCCCTCTCCTTGGCATACGCTGCACCCAATGGGGGCTCTTCCATTCTTTCCACATGAACCTCTGGCTTCTCCTGTTAGCGGAGCCTGTGCCATCATTAGCCTGCCCCCCCTGGAAGGCTCCTTGAGGGTGGTGGCAGAGAAACAGGCTGGCAGAGAAACATAGACTGGCACCCCCTCTGTTCTCACCAGGCCCAGGGAGCTCTCTGCTCACCTCCTCTCTGGGAAGTTACGTCCTGTCAGTTTTGCTGAGAAGGGAAAAAATGCTTATGATATCAGCAAGGGGTCTCGCGATGCGTCTTAGCAGGTTGCTGGTGCCTGGGTGACTCTGGGGGCCTGGGAATCAAAGGAGGGGCTTAGGCTACTTGGCTTAGCGCTGTCTTTGCAGCTGATTTTGCCCGAGGGGAAGAGAGGAGTTGAAAGGAGCTGTCTTGGTCAAATGGCGGAGGCGCTAGGGACACACTCATCTCCCATCAAAAGGCTGGGGGAGGCTCTGGGCTCCGAGCAGAGCAGCCAGGCTCATCCTGCCAGGCAGATCCGAGCAGGAAAACCCAGATGAGGAGCTGGATGTGGCTGGTTGAAGAAGTGGAATGATTTGAATTAGGGTGGGGGATGGAAACTAAGACTGCAGAAGGCCCCTCAGGTGGCGGGAAGAAGGCAAAGGTTTTCAGGGCGCTCTGTGAGGCGAATGCGGGCATCCACTACAGATGGCATGTATGGGTTCCCAAAGTCATCGCTTGAAACCCAAGGTCACCATGTGGCTTGCTGCTGGTGACTACAAATTTCACTCTGGCAACCCTGCTGTTGGAGGGTAGGCTGCCTTCCTTCCTTCTGGGCTGGGCCTTGCTCCTGAGCAGAGGAGGATGCGTGTCAATTCTCCTCAGCTCCAGCCTCACCTGCAACTGTTGGCTGAGACGGCACGGTGCCCAGAGTAGGCTCAGGCGTCCTGGAGCCAGGCAGAACGGGCCACACCTGTGCACCAGGTGCTCTGGGACCACTGTGCAGGCTGCCGGGGGCCCCACCCTGGACCCTCACATGTCAGTGGGAGCCAGTGACAGGAGAGACCAGGGCCCTGTCTCCTCTTCCAGGCCCCGGGTCAGCAGGCGGTCCTGCCAGCTGGGCTTGGGCTCCGTCCGACAGCTGCTCCTCTGCATGCCTGGCAGGCCCAGGAGCTGCTGGCAGGAAGGAGAGTGACAGGGAGCCAGGGACTGTGTGGATGCAGCCGCTTCCCCCAGGCCCCCACGCTGTCTTCCCCACCGAATTGTGTCTCCTTGGTGCGTTTCTTTCTCTCACACCTTAATAGTTGGTCAAATAGTTCTTGCATGTTAACTTAAAAAAAATTAACCAAAATACTCAAATATGCTCCCGCTCTACTTCCTTCTAGATGGTTCCCTTGCTTCTCTCTCCTTATCCAGGCAACACTCTCCCCCGACCCCCCTTGATCATGTCGCACCCTGCTGTGCAGCCCACTTCCAAGGAATCCTCCTCTCTTGCCCTCTCCCCTCATAGTGCACGGGTGTGTTCTACCATCACAGAAAACTCCTTGCTACACCGCTCGTCACTTCTGCCCTCCGTCGGACCTGCAGCATTAAGAGAAAAGTGTCATAGTAGGATGAGAGAGGGCTTTGACAGGCAGGAACTGCAGTTCCACTGCTCACAGCTGGGGGAACATGGGCCACTCTTTGGCCTTCCTGGTCCTCAGCTCTCGCGTCTGACACGTTCCTGCACCGCGTGTCTGTTATGAGCGCTCAAGTCGGTTCAGTAACAGACCTGGCTCCCGGTGGGCGATCCATCCCCACTAGTGCCCATGCTTGCTCCTTCCTTCTCTCTTCCTGTTGGTCTCCGTGGACATTCTCCACAGACACGCCACCCCCACCATGTGTCGTCTGTCTCAGCCAGAGGTGTCCCTCCTCTGGACCACATCATCTCTGACGTCCCCTGCACCAGAGAGGGGCATATTACTGTTCTTATTCTGCATTTGGTATTCTTCTCTGTTTCTCCATCTTCTCATTTGTTCCCTTCATCCCCCACCCAGCCCCGCCACCCTCTCCGCCTACCCCACGGACCCCGCAGGCTCCACACCTCACCAGTCCACCCACTGTCCTTTCTTCCTGAGACCCCTGCCCCTGTTTCTTCTTCGGGCCCCAAGCCCCAGTCCTGCATCCCCCTCCTGCCCCGCCATCTTGCCCACATGTGTGTTTCCTTCTTGAGGGTGGCACAGCTCCCGCTTGCTGTCAGACCTGAAGCAGTCAGTACGTGGGGGTCTTTCGGAAATATCTCTTTGATCACTGTCCCTGGCTGAGCTGCCAGCCTGCTGTCCTCAGCAGTCTCTGATCCCACAGTCCAGCCCAAGGCCACTCATCCCCCGAACCTGCCAACCATTTGCATTCCTTAAACATAACAGCAACACATTTAATGATTTGCAACTTCCCAGTTGCTCTACATGCGCATGCACAGTCCCATATTTAGCAAGGGTTTCATTGCTAGGTAATTTTAAATACCTCTTTCTTGGCTTATTTAAAGCTCTCATCGTCATCTCCCCACCAGCAGATGTCAATTATTCTTGTAATTGATTTTTCCAAGGTGAATTACAAATGGCCCTTTGCTGGAATTTCTTTTCTGGAACATCAGCCACTCTTCTTCTTCCCGATAGTTGCCCTTGATCTCCTGGAGAGCCCCTACCTTTGAGGCAGGCCAGAGAAAGAAATATTTATTTAATTTTCCCTCTTTTTCTTAAGGTAGAAAAACCAAGAGTTGGAAGGCACAGGGTCTATTAACCTAAAAGACAGGTCTTCTTGGCCCTGGAAGTGGGGACAGAACTGAGGCCTCTTCTCCAGATCCTGAACCCTGCCTTTCAGAACTCTGAGCATGAGTGTGCTTAAGGGAGTCACTTGCCATCGTCTCCAGCTTAGTCATTGGATTACAGAATTCTTCCAGTTTCGCTCAGTGTGGATCTCCCTGTGACCAGTCATGTTGAGATGGGTTCATGACTTCTAACTCATCTCACTGTTTCTCTGCAGGAGTCCCCAAAGCTCTGAGAGGCAGGGGCACCCAGGGGACATCCAGAGTGAAGGAGTCCCAACTCACAAAGTCAGAAACATGAGAGGAGAGGCAGGGCCACCCAGCTGTCCCCTTTGCAATGTGCTTTTAAAGTTCTCAAGGGAATTGGGGCTTCTGTCTGATGGGATTTGGCAGAGGGAATATTTCTTTGCTGGTACTGCTTCTCTCTGAATGTCCTTCTCCTCTGTGGCCTGGATATCAAGAGGCACTTTTACCCAGTGCCTCATATACATAAAATAGCCTTCCTTTCCTTTCCTTTCCTGGTTTTCCTATGCATCAGCCAGAGTTCCAGAATTGTGGCTCCATCAAACTACAGGGCATTCTAGAACCAGATCTGTGCAACCTTTTATTTAAGAAATGAGGAATGGAGCCCCCAAAATGGAAGTGACTTCCTCACAACAGAATGGAGCCTGGGATCCAGTTTTCTGACTTCCAGCCCAACCTCACTCACCATCACCCCCCTACCCAAGGGCCACTGGAAAGACCAGGGGAGCAGGGTGAGGAGACTCTTGGAGGTACACTTCCCAAGGCTCCTTGAGGGACCATTATTCGCTAGTGCTTTTTATTGACTCACTCCTGAGCTCTCTCAGCTTATTGATGGAGCAGTTAAATGAACCAGATATAGACTTCAGTGAGATGAAGCTTCTAGTTTGTTTCCTAAATCTTCACATTTGGCAAGAAGCCACTGCCATCCAAGAAATGCTCAATCCAGCTCTCGGGAACACTGGCAGGAAGAGCAACCATGAGGGTGGACGGCCATCAAAGAGGCTTTGGTCTTCTTCAAAGAGGACACCATCATGGGCGGACAATAACCCCAGCAGCTCACCTTGAGCTCTTATGCACCAGCCACCGTATATCGATGCATGACACACGGCAGGCATTCTTGCTTATCTCCAGTTAACAGATGAAGAATATGAATATTAAGCAATGTAGTGATTGTAATAACTTTCCTCAATTTACAGACTAGCAAATGTCAGCCCTGGAAGTCACACCGAGTTTGATCCAAGAGCCCACTGGCTTAACCACAGCATTAAACTATGAAGATGGTGAGGAAGGGGAACTGTCATTCCTCACACCCTCCCGAGCAAGGCCATGGGATGGGAATTTTTGGTAATAAGGAAAACACTTGCTGGTTTGGAATCGTTTTGCCAAGTGTCCACTCTAGGCAGGAAAGTGAGCTATGTGACCCCTAGTGGGCCCTTTTAAGTTCAGCGATTTCCAGACAACTTTACAAAGAAAGAAAGAAAGCCTTGCAAGCTGGTGCCACTCCCAGATGCCAGTAGTGCCGTGGGCTGGGATGCATCCAGGCAGCTCAGCCTCCTAACAGCTGTAAGCTGGCATTAAACCCTGCCCCATCACGGGGAGGACAAGGACTCTGAAGCTTTGTACTCTGGCAGGCCAGCTCTGATCTCGCCAGCTGCCAGGCCTTTGTGGAACAAAGAAAAGCAGTGTGTATCTTTCTTTTTAGCCCATTATTGGAATGCTGAGTCTATCAGAATATCCTGTCATTTACTCCACATGGCAAGGTCCAGGCATAAATGTGTCATAACCCAAATGCTGGTGGCTTCCTCCCAGTGTGGCTGCCCATCCTCTCCATCTTTCCCTCCCCACCTTCCCACAAACAAGTCCACACTCCAGGGGGCCGCCTCTGAGCCATTCCCTGGCCAAGGGCAACATTGCTGCCAATGAGTAAGAATGTTCTATCCCCCTAGGGTAGCCGTCCCCATCCTTTTGGCACTAGGGACTGGTTTCACGGAAGACAATTTTTCACGGACCATGGTGGCGGGGAGATGATTTTGGGATGATTCAAGCACATCACATTTATCGTGCAGTCAAACCTCTCTGCTAATGATAACCTGTATTTGCAGCCACTCCCCAGCACTAGCATCACCAGCTCAGCTCCATCTCAGATCATCAGGCATTAGATTCTCATAAGAAGCGTGCAACCTAGGTCCCTCGCATGCGCAGTTTACAGTAGGATTTGTGCTCCTATGAGAATCTAATGCCACCGCTGATCTGACAGGAGGTGGAGCTTATGTGATGATGTGAGCAATGGGGAGTGGCTGTAAATACAGACAAAGCTTGGCTAGCTTGCCCAGTGCTCACCTCCTGCTGTGTGGCCCAGTTCCGAACAGGCCATGGACAGGTACTGGTCTGCTGCCCGGGGGTTGGGGACCACAGCTCTAGAGCACTGGTTCTGGCCCAAGGACCACATGCTGTCCATGCGCCAGGTGAGTGGCACAGAAGACAGGCTCAAGCTGTTGCTCTTCCATCCTGGTGTGACCTGCCGTCTCCAGCCTGGGCAGCAGTAAGGGAGCATAATTTGCTACATGAAATAAACTCTGGCTACATGCCAGGCCCAGGTCATACCGGGCTGACGTCAACTTGAGTTTCTTTAACTTTTATATCTTTGTGATCCTTCAACTTCTCCATGAAGTATTCCAAAGAGGCATTATTGATTGAAATTTAAAATGGGATGGTGGCAGTATGATGGTTCTTCAAAAACTTAAACAGAATTACTATGTGATCCAGTAATTCCACTTCTGCATAATACCCAAATACTTGAAAGCAGGATCTCGAACAGCTATTTGTAGATCCATGTTCATTGCAGCACTATTCACAATAGCCAAGAAGTGTGGGCACCCTCACATGCCCACTGATGAGTGAATGATAAACAAATGGGGCATATTCTTACAGTGGAATGTGATTCAGCCCTAAAAAGGCAGACAATTCTGTCACATGGATGAACCTTGAAGACATACGCTAAGTGAAATGTCAGTCACCAAAGGACAAATACTGTAGGATTCCACTAATATGAGGTACCTAGAATAGTCAAACTCACAGAGACAGGAAGGAGAATGGTGGTTGCCAGGGACTAGGGGAGAGAAGAATGGGGAGTTGTTTAATGGGCACGGAGGTGCGGTTTGGGAAGATTAAGCATTCCGGAAGTGGATGGAGATAATGGTTGCACAGTAGTGTGGATGTACTTCATGACACTGAACTCCACACTTAAAAATGGCTAAAATGGTAAATTTTATGTATATTTTACTACAATAAAAAAGAGATAGCATATATGCATGTTTCACAAATTGCAAAGTCCATATACATTTATCAGTTTTCCTGTCATTATTATTATTTCTAATATAGGGCACTTCAGAAAGGTTTTGTGTCTTTCCTAAAGTCATGGAGTAAGGTCTTTTGACTCCAAGTCCAGTGTTCTGGCACATACATAGCATGTGGTACCAGTGTTTTCTTTTACCTCTGTGGCACACATCAGTTCATTGGTCACTATGCTTTCGGACTAAATGCAAACTCAACTCAGAATCATTCTTAACACAGAGCTGTAGGCAGTCACTATCAACCGGTCAGAGTTGGCATGCGAGTTGCGGTCCAGTCCCATCTCTGCACTTCTAGCATTTGCATCAGTGTATTAGTCCAGAGCCCTTGATTTATCTCCTTGGGAAGTTTTGAGGATGCATGACACTGGTGTAGAAAGGATGTGATCTTCCCTGAAGAGCAATGGGGCTGGTTACATCAGTTCCCAACCCAGAAATGAGTTGAATGCTGTGGCCCTGTCTCATTTGAATACTGCTGCCTTGAGCTGCCTCTTCCATCTTAGGGTAGCCCTACTCCATGGGGGGTGCCCCTCCCTGCAGGTGGCTCCATAGCAAATGCATTTAAGATGGAAACATGAGCTGTAGGCCTCCTGCTCTCGCTCCTTTCACCTTGGTCCGATTTGACCATGTACCAAGGCCTCTAAGTTGTCTCACACCTTAAGTTGGGTCCAGGGGAGCAGAGAGGACCTATGATTGAGAGAGGACCTTTGGTGACCCTAGTGGCCTTGTAAACCACCTCTTCTTACATGCCAATGGTTTTTATTTGTGGACAGCCTTGGCTTAATAGCTGTTCATACCTCCCTTCAGATCCAGCTGAGTTATTAATGCAAGTGAAGGAAAGAAAGAGAACAAGAATAGTGTCAATTTCTCTTCTTTTCCTTTTTAAAATTTTTTTCTTTTCTTCGAAAGATCAAAGGAGGGCCAAATAGAACTTTCTTTGTCTCTCTCTCTGTCTCTCTCTCTCTCTCTCTCTCTCTCTCTCTCTCTCTCTCTCTCTCATACACACACACGCACACATACACCACACACCACCCCCCATAATAGAACACAGGAGGGAGAATTCCAGCAAACGAAATTGTTCTCAGACATCTTTTTATTTTTCCTTTCAGTGTCTTTAATTTAGGTCCCATGGCTTTAATCAAAGTGCTCAAGGAGGCACAGAAATGATTCAGTTAAACAAATTCCTGGCCGCATTCACTTTTCCTACTCCAACCCTTCCTCCTTTCTCCCTGCTCTCCACATTTTTTATTATTTTTTTTTATTAATATGGGTTGGAAAAAATATTCCCCCAGCAAAGGAGAAAGTGAGGACTGGAGAGAAATTTTATTTTCTGAGCTAATACCTGGATGCTGGCTTAGCTTCTCTGCAGCTGATAGACCGTTCTCCAAACTCAATTGTCCCTTTCCTCCTTCCCTCTTTACTAAATTCATCCATCACTCTGAGTGCAATAAACAAAAGCCCCAATAAACAAATCAATCAATCCATCATTTTCTATGAACCCGAGAGGCACCTACCATTCGACACAGGTGGGTTCTGTTCTCAGAGCAGTGAGTATCCACACCAGGCATCAGGGTGCCAGCAGGGGCCTTTGAAGATGCTGGCTGTGTCACTGGGCTGGCACAATGGGTGGCCCCCATGATTGTCATCTCTGCTTTATGCCCACCTGGGACACTTTTCTCTCTCCCAGCCCTTCCCAGTTTTTCCTGGAAGCCACCCCATGAGCTCACATCTGGAGGGTAGCAGCAGCCCACTCCCTGGGGCTCATTATGGCTGAGTCCTTGGGGAAGGGGATGGCATGGAGAACCATCCGTATTAACGCCAGTATCTTGAAACAGACTGCCTGGCAGCTGGTGATAATATTAATACAGTAGATTGTACCCATCTCTTTGCTCCATTTGCCACACATTCGGCAAACATTTAGCGAGCTCCTATGCAGGGTTGAGAACAAGGACAGCCACAAAGGGTAAAAGGTATATACAGCAGGTGTGGCTTCAATCTTCAAGCTGGAATGCATTCAGTAGACTTGGAGGGTGAGCATGGGACAGGAGCTAGATGAGGGTGGTATGCAGGACTGTCATCCTCTGAGCTCTAGTGTGAACAGAGGCACTGCAACAATACTATTCAGGGTTTGGGACATCTTCTTCCAAATCTGCCCTTTTTTTTTTTGGTTGAGAGAAGCATCACTCAGCTCTGAGGCCATTGTGAGGACTGTCATGGGTCACTTACTTTTTGGTAGCTCCATACTCCCAAAGAGGAACCAAGTCTCTTCGGTGTGTATTTTTTGGTGAGCCCACCTATGTGCTGACCCTCACAGTCTCCTGTCTTGGTGCTGCAGGATACGCAGAGATGACACCTGGGACCTGGGAGGGGGCTGTGAATCATTGATGACGCATATTCTCCCAAGCTTTCCTGGAGTTCATTAGACAGGCCTGAGGGACAGCAGAGGCTCTCACGGCAGCTGTATATGCATTAGGGTCAGGCCCACCTGGAGGTCCTGACCTCGCTGTCCCTGCCATACTCTGAGACCATAGTTCTGAGCGCTGCCCTGACAGAAAGACAAGCTTAGGAAGAGAAAGCGCCTCTACTTCTGGAGTATGTAGCAGTGGTCCTAAGAGCTGTGTAATTTGGTAGGATGAAAAACGGAATGTTGTGTCTTTAACATCAGGTCCCTAAAGGGAATATATTTGTTAAACATTATAATTACCCTTCAGCGGCTGAACTCCATGGCAAATGAGAACTCAATAGCAATTGAGAACTATATAGCAATTGAAACCACACTGAGGCCCATTACTGTTTCTCAAATGATGCTTTCATTTAGATAAGGCAGGCAATTACACATCTTGATTAGGTCACTGCTCCCAAGGGGATAAGGTATTTTTCAGGATTGCCCCCCTCCCCGCAAATAATACCCTAGAACTGCAGCCAGTCTCTCCAATCTCTTTTTTCTCCTTTCTCTCTAGATATAGATAATGAGATAAATATATAGACACAGACATACACACACATAAACATATAAACATAGGCATAGCTGCATTTCTATCTCTCTTGTCCTAACACTCAGGGACATTGAGATGTGTGAGTCTATGTGGCCAGGGTAGAAGAGATCAGCAATAATAATAATAATAATAATAATAATAATAATAATTTAAAACCTTAAGTTTATATTTTCTTTTATCTTACAAAATATATTTACAAGCATTATTTGTTTTGATCACTGCCACAATCAAATGAAGTAGACAGAACAGGTATTAGAAGCCTTGATTTTTTTTTTTTTTTCCTTGAAATAGGAAAGAGATGGACTTTTTAAAAAACACCTCTCAGGTATCTTCCATACCTAAATTTGAGTCTAGTTGTATTACCCTTTCACAGAAAACTGAGATGGAGAGGCCAAATGGCTCTCCCAGGCCACCTGGCTGGTCAGGCCCTTGAGGTGTCTAGACCCCTTCTGATTGTTTTTTCCTCTCTATGATTCTGAACCCTTCAGTGGATTCTTCTCGAATTTGTGATAAAATCAAATCCCCTTATGTGGCCTAAGAAATCCTGATTTTCCCAGGCCCTGTCTTTCTTCAACCTTTATGTCTTAGCTTCCCTGCTCTGCCCTGAGGAAGCCCCCCCAGCCCTGCCAGTGAGAACGTGCCCCCAATATTCCACCATAACTCCTTTTACTGTTTCTTCCCAGAACTGGCCACTGTTGTAATTAAATACTCACTTGTAAAAGTTAAAAAAAAAAAAAAGTTTATTTTTAATCTCTTTATTCCTAGCACCTACCAGAGTTCCTGTCGTATAGTAGGCATCAAATTAATATTTGTTGAATGAATGCATGCATCAAGAAGTTAACTGTGAGTAAATAATGGCCTGGAACCTCAGTATCGCCGTACCTGAAGATCCTGTACGGCTAATTATTTCCAGAAAATTTAATAAAACACAGTCATATCCTCATTCTGTTTTCTTCTCCACCAACACTCTCCTCCAAATTATTTGGCCAATTGCTACTACATTTAGAGAGCCTGCTGCTATCTAGTTATACCAGCAATACGTTTTCTTAAAATTTTGCTTTTCCCAAAGAGCGTGGGTACACAGCTTCAGAATCACTTGTTAATAGAAAGAGCATCCTTCGGAGACAACTGACACCGCCCTCTGCCCCTGGTTTTCAGAAGAGAAACCTGAGTCAGACTCACTCCAGATGACAAACATCTGGGTTGAATTGGAAGTGGAGAACAAAAAGGATTTGTATACTTCAAAATATCTGGATAATTAAATAAGCTTCTCAATTCTCCTCCAGATGGTCGATGCCCCATAGATGCTGCCATAAAAAGACTTTGTTTTGGACTCTAAAAAGCAAGTTAGTAGTGGCAGTGGAATTTGAATCATGTTCACAAATCTTCATCTCAACTGAGACATGCTGGCTGGTAAAAAATATATATGTTTTGTTGTCCTTGTCCCTGAATGGAGTACTCTATGTCCAGCAACCTCCTGCTTTCTGGCATGGATTTCTCTGTCATTCCTTTCTCTGACTTTGGCCTAACAGAATCCTCTACTTTAACTCAGCCTCAGCCCAGTGCTGTTATTTATTTACTAGAGTGGCCTGCAGAGTTCTAAGACCACCGGGTGTATGCACAAATCTATACAAACACACAACGTAATTTCCAAATACTGCAGTAAACTGCCCCTAAAGAGTCCGCTGTCATTGGGGATGTTAGACTGAAAAGGTTTGTGTTGGTGGCAAAGGGAAGGCTGGCTGGCTTTCTACAAATGGAACGGAAAGAAGAAGGATAGCCCTTAATCCTTCTTGGGAGAAGTTCTGAGCCCCCCCACATGCCTGAGATGGAATGTCAGAGGAACCAGCTAATCCCACCTTTGTGTGTGTAGCCTGGTGGAGGGACAGCTTGCGGAAGTACGGGTATTTGGGGATCTTGATGTCTTAGGATTCCAAACTGGACATGGATTCAGGGCCGCCCTCTTGCACAACTTCGGGGCCACTATTTATAAAGAGCATATGAATTGATACTCCCATCTGGCTAGGATCCTGGACAAGAGCAGTTTTCTTTGAGTCTTGTATGTACTCCTGACCACCAAAAGAAGGCAAAAGAAGCTCTTTGCTGAGGCGAATTAGGAAGGCGAGAAGGAAGTGACAAAGGTGGCGGGGGGGGGCAGGGAAATGTGGGGCACAGAGGCCGGCACTCAGCGTAGCATGGATGGGTCAGGGGCCACGGGCAGTGCTCTCAGCTGAGCGCGTGGGCTCTCCAGCAGCCTCTGTTTACCCCACATGCTCCACAAAGATTATCATTTCCTACGGCTGCCATGAAAATGGTGGGGAAGTTCTGCTGTTTGGAGATGGAGGTGGTGTCTCTGGACACAAGTACATTCTCACGGGTTCTTGTGCCCATAAGAGACTCTGGTTGGTCATCATTCCTTGCCCGACACCCATCTTTCCATTTGGGCACCACACCTCTCGTAAGCAGAGATGTTGCCTCTCATGTTAAACCCTTTGGAAACAGGTGGTTTCACAAGCTTAGGACTCCTTCCCTGTGTCCTCCTGTCTTCCTCATCTTCTCATGCAAACCCCTCAGGGAGCATTTTTGGCTAATACATGTCCCTTCCTTCCTCCAGGAAGGAAGTTGGCTCCCATCCTCCTATGAAACCCTCTTCCCCCCGGGGGAGAGACAGCTCTTGTTAAATCCTGACTCCAATCTTTTGTTTTGGTTAGAGTTATGACAGGTTCTCTGACCTTTAAAAATCACCTTTGTTTTCCTCTGGACTTCTCAGAACTTGCTTAAAATATGGAACCAATATTGCCTGGGCCAGAGTAATCATCCAACCATATCCCTGTTCCAGGGTGATTACACCTATACAGCCCCTGCCCTGGTCTTACTTCTGTTATGGTGGCCAACAGCAGTGGCCATAGATCTGTCCTTGGGAAATGACCAAAGCAGTGAGAAAGAGAGGAATGGACCATGCCCTTGCAAGAGTTTGCCCTCAGGTGGTGTTTTTCGTTCAGAGCAGGAATGAGAATATGGGAATCTTCAAAACCTGAACCCTCTGCTTTTGTTTTTTAACAACCGCATTGACCAAGTGCAGGTAGCTCATCTTCAACATCACTGCTTATAAACTGCCGGGTGATGTTTACCATGGTTATAATTGGTATCATTAAGCTTAGGTGACATTATTAATGCTGCTGATTAAATTGCTATAAACCTAACTTCACCGTTTGCACAAACAGCCGCGTCTGAGTTTCTGGCTTTCACGTTTGGATGCTGGGTAGAAAGACAGGCCCATTGGGAGGCACAGTTGGGAAGGAAAGTGGAACCCCAGTTTCTCTCCTATCTGTCAGGTAGAGCTAAGATCTGGCTGAAAATATCTTCACCCACTGTTAGTAAAGTGTTTTCGCTTCCTAATGCAGGTCTTTTGAACAGTGGCCTTCCCAAATCCATTAGCACACATTGAAAAGGAGCATGAAATATCTCCCCCCTCGCTCTCCTATCCCGGAACCTCTCCACCCTCTTCTCTTCAGAACCTGCATCGACTATCTGCTGCTGTGCTGTGGCCATCTCTCAGTCCTTGTGCTACTCTATGAATCTGCCCTCTGCCATTTAATAAAATGGTACCTTCCACCTGCTCGTCCACTTAACAAAATGATGACTCCCTCCTTCTCTCTTGGCTTCAGGGGATCTCCATTTCTCTCTGTGTCTCTCCCTCCCCCCTCTTCCTCACCCCCTCCCTCTCCTCCTAGGTGTGGGCACAGGTGTTTACATGCTATTTGTAATTTCTTGTGATGCCACCACCAGGATACAAACTACATGAGAACAGAGATTTTCTCTTCTTCGTGGCTGTACCCCTCATATCTAGGACAGTGCCAGGCATATGGTTAGTACTAGACAAGTATTAACGGAATGAATGAAAGAGTCTGCCAAGCCCTCAATGGTCTCATTTGTCCGGACGTGATGGAAGTGGGGATTGCTATGAGTGCATTCCTTGCTCACAGACAGTAGGTTCACCCCTTTTAGATAATGAAATCTGACGTCAGCTGTCTTGGAGATTTATCAGTTAGGATGTTTCAGTTGCAACTAACCGAGACTGACTCAGGTTATCTTAATCAAAAAGGGAATTTACGAGGAAGGCTATCAGAGCTTCCCAGAATTGAAGTGTTGCTGGAGGAACAGACTTGGGTGAGGTATGAGCAGCTGGCAGTGCGATAGCCATCTTGCAGCAGGACGTGCTGTCCCTGTGGCGACTCACCACTGATGTCCTGCACGGTTTCTAACCCTCCTTCTTTCGCATCACTTACTGGAGATCCAGCGTCTTGGGGGCAAGACTACATAGACCAACCCCAAAAGTAGTCCAGGAGAGGGAGGCCTGATCTTTTACCCACCATGTTTCAAAGCCACTCGAAGACTCATTTACGCGGGCGCTGAAGAGGGGCTCAGGCACCTTCCCCATGTCTTCCTGGGGCTGTCAGCAACTTGCCTCCCAGAGGGCCCTCGTGGAACGTCCCACCACTTCTCTAATTCCCTGCCTTTGCCAAGCTTGTACGTGCTGGTTGCTAAGCAGAGGGAGGAGCTAGAACATCTTCCTTTTTGAAGAAAGAGAATCCCTCTCCAAGAGCTTTCCCTGCCCTGATTAATTAGAGCCATCTGCAGAGCAGGGTACATTAGGACACACACACATGTACAGACCAGCACATCCATGGAGCCACTCACCAAGCAGCCTGCCCTGACATCAGTAACCTACACATGTTAGTGCTAAACAGCGCTGATGCTAATGATGCTGCATTATGAAAAGAAGTTATTTTTATTAAAGGCTCCAGCCTACCACCCTCTGCCATCGGAATAGTCTATTCCCTGAAGGGAAAGGAAGAGATGGAGTGGAATAGCAGTAGAACTGTGAACATAAAGCGCTTCGACTCCAGATAGCTGAGCCCTAAAAAGATTTTAAACCCAATGGGTTTCAAATCAAAACTCCTCCTGGCTAAATTGTTATTACCATGAGTTCACAAGGATACATGTTTGTGGATTCGAGCTCATTCCTGATTTAAACCCTCTAATACGCACATACTCAGTGTGTGTGTGTGTGTGCGCGTGCACACACACACACACACACACACACACACTCTCTCTCACTCTGCTGGAGCCCCAGGCTCACAGGCATGCACAATTCTGGCTGTAACGATTCAGATGCCGTTAATCCAAACCCACCAGGACAGTTGCTCTTTTGATGTCCCCTTGGGGTAGCATTCCAGAAGGTCCCACTCCTACTGACTGATGTGGAACTCTCTGGGGGTCAGTGAGCAATGAGGACATGTGTTGGGGGTGGGAGAGAGGAAAAAAACCCTGGGCTCAGGCTCCATGAGGAAAACAGATCTGACATGAAAAGAACACAGATTTTTCAGGGGTTGCAAAGCCTTCAAGATGCACAATAGACTTGGTTAATATGAAACTAAGAGGGCCTTCCATACAGAGAACTGGACGACTGGTACCTCATTGCTGGGCAAGATACTCCCTGTCCTTCTGCTTTGGTGTCTCACCTTGATGAATGGGGAGATTACATTCTTTCTCTGCCCCTCGACAATAGAACCAAGTCATTCATAGACTTAGTGGGTAAAATAAGAACAGTAAAGGAAGCTACAAATTGCAGGGATGAGATCATGCTTGTCTGTTTTCCTTCATTTTGTAAATAAGGTTTCCCTCTAGTTTCAGGAAATTCAATATCCTAAATAAGTCGAACTTGCCAAACAGATATTTTAAGTGGTGATAATATGTATTGGGGGGAAAACTTCCTAGTGGATATATAAAGAGGTTCAGTTTGTAAATATTAGCTTTACAAGCAACATTTCCTATGTGCATCCACTGCACAGAACCAAGTATGCAAACCTGTGATTAATTAATGATGATAAGATTACAGCAATTGGCACCAAACGGACTAAGTTTATACCATAACAATTAGCCCTCAAATGTAATTTCATACAGGCGTAAGCACATATTTAAGAATGGATCTAAGAACAACTTAGAAAGTAGTCACAAAAAGTGTTCTAGGATGGAGCCATAAAAACTGGGCCAATAAATCTCAGCCAGCCAACCAGCCATCATTCTGTTATTTGATAAAACTAATAATGCAAAACTTATTGCTATAGCAGAAACGTCATAAAAATGTAGTAAAAATAAACAAGCACATGGCTCTGGCAGAAGAGCTAAAAACAAGTGTGGAAATTGAAGACATCAAAGTATAGCCAAGAAGCATGTTGGCAAGTGGGAACAGGCGATGTTCACATATATTACTGGAAAATCTTAAGGAATTTGGGATTTTTTTTTCCTGTTTGAACAATATTTTGGGAAGTGATATTTCATACATGCTTGTCTCTGTACCAAGATATTTCTCTTCCCAAGATTATTTTGTAACGCACTTGACTGGTGAGGTCTGTTAGTTTCATGATGCCTTTTGGTAGAAATATTTGAAATCTTTAACACAAGGGAAAGGAGAGAAGGCAGTGAATGTTATTAAGCTTCATACTCGTCACTTTACCTGTGTTATTGCAATTAATTCTCAAAACAATCCGGAGTAGAAGGAAACATATTGCCATTTTACATAGCAGGAAAGTACAGCTCTGAGGAATTGCTGTCATGGCCAGCGTGCAGCAGAGCTGGGATTCAGACCCGGGTCTGTCTGCCTCCAGAAGCATTGGGCAAGGTCATTGCGCTAACTGCCTCGTGTGCCTACCCTGCACCAGAGACGTGCCCAGGACAAAGTAAGGTGATTCTCCTAGACCTCCAGGTATCTGGAACCTATCACCAGCCCTGTAAACGCCCACTTCCCCATGATGTATGGCTCTTTCCCACATTCCTTCCCCATTCGGACTCTACCACCTGCTGCTGAGGGTCCTTCAAGGGTTGAGGAGGCAGGGGATGGGAGGAGAGACTCAAAGGTCAAGGCAGACTCTGCTTCCAACCCCAAACCCCCCTCTTCATAACCGCCCCACGAAAAACCCCAGTGCCTCCCACTGCCAGCCAGCCTGGCATCCACAGCTACCCAGAGTCAGGAGTGGCCAAGCCAGCCCCATTCCCCAGGCTCTACTCACAGCATCTGAAGTCTGCTGCCCTGCCTCAGTGGCATCCCCAGCTCCATGCCTCCTGCAGCTATGGAGAACCGGAAGCGACCAGGCCATGAGGGGCACATGCAGAGGAGAGAGGGGCCTGCTTCAGCCTCTGGCACTTACCAAAGGAGGAGGAGGAGGAAAACAGCTGTGTTTTGGGTGTGAATGGGTTACAGGGCCTGCTCCGCCCCTGGGATGGCGGCCAGCAGGGGAAGTGGGGAAGCTGTGAGGAGAATGGCAAGTTTCTCCTCGCAGGGGCCCTATTCCAGCTGAATGCAGCCTCTTTGCCCTTAAATCCAATTAAAGGCCAATATTATGTCAGTGGAAATGTATGCCAATCCTAATATAGTCTAATAAGCCTTAAAATAGCACTCTGTAAGTGGAAAGCCCTGTGGTTTAATTTGATTCGCAGCCTAATAACAGGCTTAATAAGAGGGAATTGGCCCCCTTTTATTTTCCAACTGGTCTCTGCATGCTCTTTTCTTCCCTTCCGTCTTTGCCTCCTCGTTCTCTTTCTCTGGAGCTCTGAGGAGTGACCGAGAGAGGCGGCAGGGAGCGGGAGGTGGGCACTTCCTGCTGAGAGGCCCGGCACCTACCACCTGAAGGAATGTGGCTCTGGCACAGGACAGCTACCCCAGGTCCTTGACTCCATCCTGCACTTGGCTCGTGTCGTGTCTGGACAATGGGCTTCCTTTTGGCCTTGCTGCCTTGCATTGAAATGGGGACGACGGATGCAGGATACCTCCAAGCATATGTCTTGGATACAGACCTTTGAAAGAGAGGGGCCTCACCACTTCTTTCTTGCTGGGACTTGGTCCCCCCTTCCTGGGGTAGTGGAACCGATGGCCATTCTCCCATGCTGCCTGGGCAAGTCTTAAGAACACAGTTCGGAAACTGATTTGAGGACCTGCTTTAAGCAACTTTCGTCCAATTTGGGGGATGGCAAAGGATTCCCAAACATTTAAAAAGCAGAGTTTTGGGATTGAATGTGTTCTTAAAAAAAAAAAAAACAAAAAACGGGTTTAATCAGATATAATTCACATTCCATACAATTCACCCATTTAAAAGAGTATAAGTTAATGGCTTTTACAATTCAATAGTTTTTAGTATATTTACCAAGTTGTATAATCATCACCACAATCTTAGAACATTTTTATTGTCCAAAAAGAAACCCCACATTCCTTAGCCCTCATGCTCCCCAGCCCTAGGCAGCCACTAATCTACTTTCTCTATGTATAGATGTCCCTATTCCGAACATTACATATAAATGGAATCATATAACATGTAGCTGTTTTTGTCTGGTTTCCTTTCCACTCGGCATAATGTTTTCACGGTTCATGAATGTTGTATCAATGTTTCATTCCTTTTTATTGCCGAACAATATTCCACTGTATGGATATACCACATTTTATTTATCCATTCCTCATTTGATGGACTTTTGTGTTGTTTCTACTTTGGGGATATTATGAATAATGCTGCTATGAATGTGTGCAAGTTTTTGCCTGGACATAAGTTTTCATTTCTCTTGCCTATATTTCTAGGAGTGAAATTATTTCAGGATCATATGCTAACTCTATGTCTAACTATTTGGAGGAAGTGCCAGACTGTTTTTCAAAGCAGCTCCTTCGTTTACATTCCCACCAGCAATGCGTGAGGATTCCGATTGCTCCACATCCTTGCCAACCCTTGATATTGCCTGTCTTTTATTCTAGCCATCCCACGGGGTGGGGAATGGTGTCTCCTGCTCATTGAGGCTCTGATTTGCATTTCGCTGAAGGGAGTTAATGTACTCTTGATTTAAACTGGCCTGTGAGTTAATAAACAGTGAGACCTGAATTCAAACCTCAGCTGTGGTGATTCTTAACTAGATCATCTTGAACCTGTTACTAAATTTCTCTGAATCTCCGTTTCCAAGCCTGTGAATTCGAGGTTCAGGTTGTGACAATTCACTGAGAGAGCCTCAGGGAAGCCACAGCTTACGCAAGGCAGGGACACAACGCTTGTTCATCTCCTTCCCTTCACCCAATGCCGAGGCTTATGCCTCCACTTTCGTGAAAGGACGGTGGGAATGATATTTATGTGTGCCCCATCAATTTTACAACAGGGCAGAAGAAAGAATATAATTTTAAAAAGAAAAGGAGGGTGATGATGGATTGAGTCGGGACAAAAGAAAAGGGCGTTTGATGCCAAGATGAAGGAATGGGAGTTGCTTTGTTATTAACAAGGAGAAGCAAAGGGTGAAGAGTGACATAACGACCATCCTCCATGTAAGAGGGGTTATTATGGGGAGGATGGTGACCAGCTGTTCCCCATCTCCACTAAGAACATCAGAAGGAAAAATGCATTTACACTGTGGGGAGCTGCCATAGCTTAGTTATTAGGAAGAGCTCCTTTGCTGTCAGGGTCATGAAATATTGGAATGGGAATTTATCAAGTTTCCTATCCCTGAAGGCCTTTCCAAATATGATAAACTGCATCCAGGAGTGTGAATGAGATGCCCCGAGGCAGCTCCTTCCGTCACATTGCTGCAATGCCCAGCGGTGCCACCCTAGGTAGCCCTCCCTGTGCAAACCCTCCCCTGCCAGCCACGCACCCCCACACCCTGTTTTGGCTGGAGCCAGTTGCTCTGTCTCCTCTCCCTAAATGGTATGGGGGAGTTGCCGCTTTTCTCTATTTCAGGAGTGAGTGATGTGGTTTCTATACATAGCCGCGGCTTATAACTTCTTTGGCAGCTCCTGGGTTGAAAGGTGCTGTTAAGAGAAAGGCAAGGAAAAAAAAGAGCTAAATAGCCCTTTTATTTATTTATTTTTAAAGTCTTTTAAGAAAAGTTCAAACATCTGGTCCTTTAATTCAATGGCTCACTGCGTCCATCATGGTCCTTGGCAAATCTTCCGGGACTGGGGACTATGAGCGAGGCTGGCCGCTGCGGCTTCAGAGATGAGCAAACCCAAGAGCCTACTGGGGAAAGCGTGTCATGAGGGTCGCAGAGGGAAAGGCTCAGACTTGGGATGCTGCCCTGTGGGGAATTCTGTCCCTGTCCATTCGGTTTGTGGACGGGGACAGTGGTGGTTTCCTTAATAAGTCATGCCACCGTTCTCCCATATATAGTAACCAGGACATTTAAGGAAGATCACCTCTACCCCAGGACCAGTATGGGCTCCCCTTGGCCTGAGCTACCCAGGGTAATTCTACCCACATTGTCTCCAGGGTTTGGTCCAGATAATCCTAAACTAGTAGTGTCCAGAATTCCCCAGCCCTTCCCCACCCTGTTTCTGGAAAATACTTTCTTTGCCTTCTCCTGGTTATAGTGCACCTAAATACTGATGCCCATAGCCCCGGGTGCCACCAGCAGGGGCCATTTGCCTGCAGCTGTGAACAGCTTCCCCAGTTTACCTTGGCATGTTGTGCAAATATTATCTTTCTGTGTGTGCTGTGATATGGAAAAGGCTGGAAACACAGAGCCCAAGAGAACAGGTTTGGAGTGAGAAGGATAAACCAAACCTCCTTCCTTTATTCACTTGTGTATTGTTGGATTTGTCAGCTGTGTCCTCAGACTGGGCTTCTCTCAACGGTGCAGGAGAAATGCCAGTGACATCTTAGGTCTACGAGTCCGTCCTAAGGCAAGCCCTGGGAGGTAGGTAGCATTATGGTCTCTGTATTGAAGGTGAGGAAACAGAAGCAAAGAAGTTAAAGGGTCCGGGCAAGGATATGCAGGTAGTGAGCAGTAGGGCCGTAGTTTTAACCCAGGCCATCTGTCTCTGTCGCCCTAATTTTTCCAAATGAGTGATAGGCAGGTGGGGAGAAGGGCAGGCTGATGTCTGACGCCTCCTACCCCATAGATCACTCCTCCAGCACCAACCTAAGGAACAGCTGGAGGCAAATGAAACGTCTCCCTCCCTCCCTTTCATCCTCTCCCCCCACCCAGCTCTCCCAGGAGAGCCACCCCTGGGAAGGCACCCAAATCACAGTGCCCGTGCTTCTCTGCAGGGAAAATCTGGTTACAGTGGCATCAAAGTGCCTCAGGAGAGCAAATGCTGCTGGAAAGACTGTGCAAAAGGGGAGAAGGAGCAAGTGAAGCCAATTGAAGAAACAAAGATAGCCCCGGACTGAGTTAGAAAGCATGGGATTACTCCGGACTCTGCCACTACCTGTGAACATGGGCAACTGCCTTCCCTCCCCAGACCTCCAATGTGGTTCTCAGACTCTTCTAGGATTCTAGGAGCACATACCCTTTAGTCCCCATGGGTGACCCACTCGACAGTAGACTCTCAGGCTGCCTCTCCTTCTGTGACTCCCTAACATTTCTGGCCTGGCCATCTCGGATGGCCCTTTGGGCAGCAAAAACTCTTTTCTAGAAACCTCTTCACTGATCTGTCATTGATTTGGTCAGTTTCTTCGTCTCTGCCCGATTCTTTCGCTTGCCTTCTCACGTCCCAAGTGAGCCGCAGCACACACTTGCATTCAAACAGGCTCACGCTTTCTCGAATCCAAACTTCCTGACAGATATGCCCTCCTTTCACGTCTTGCTTAGTTTCCAGGTGATGAAACCGGCCTTGGGCCTGGATAGTTGTCATGGAGACGCATCCCAGCTTCCCGTCTCACATCGGCCCTTGAGCTCCTCCCGACAAACTCTCTGGGCTAGAATAGGAAGAAAGGTCTGGCTTTGCCCTCTGTGTCTCCTTTTTTGGGGGGAAGAGATTCAGCCAAGAGTGCTTTGATGCTATTTATCCAAGTTATTCCAGCGGGGAGTGGGGAATAGGCTGGTAAAAAAAAAAAAATACAGGTGGTTTTCTCTTTGCGTTGTTGTATTAGCTAATTATCTCAAGTGGTAATCAGAGAAAAAATAAAAAATGGAATCAAAATAACATTCATGTTATTTATATTTTATGATCTTGCCAAGCTCAGCAAAGGGATGTAGTTTTATTTCTTTCTCTGACCCTTCATTTAATGTCATCTTCTTACTATTGATCAAATCTCACTGCCTGTTGATATCACCTTTTCATTCAAGGCCCTGAATAGACAGCTCATCAATAACATCCACCTGAACCTCTGCACCTGCGCTTTCTCTAGGTGCTTAGACCCGTCTGAATTTCTAGTGAAGTGTTTGTGTGTATAAATTATCCAGAACTGATTTCTAAGCATCTCAAAAGACTTTAGATAGTACCTTACATAATCCTGACCATTTTCAGTAGGAGGGGGCCTCCTGCTCCTGCTGCAGTGGACAGAGGAGGGGAAACTGAGGTACTAAGTCTAAATGGAGGATGAAATGTTATTTTGTAGCATCCAAGAAATTAAACTAGTGGCCAAAAAGGGAAAACAATCTAGGTTTCCTGATGGCTCTGTGGCCTTTCCAGCATGTTTGGAAGGCATAGCTACCACAAAAATTCTAGCCAAAGATTTGCTTTATAGGGAGAAGGGTGCAATTAGCAGCAGATAAGGAACCTGCTAACCTGAGTTTTATTCCTGCCTTCTCCATTCCTGACTTGGGTAATCACTTAATATTTTATTTCCTAAAAATTGAGTTAAAACACCTACCTACCTCTCTCAACGTGAGCCAAAAATGTGAAGATCCTTTCTAACCTGCAAGGCATTCTAGAAATGCTAAGTTTGATTAAAACTATGAGATAGCTCATTTAATCTTTGCACCCATCCTCTGATGTTAGCATTATCTTATGAGGCTCAGAGACATCAAACAATTTGCCCAAAGTCACACAGGTGAAGTAGTATCTGGACCAGGATCTGCTGACTTCAACTTGGGTGCTTCTCATTAGCCCATAGCTGTCTGTGGGAACAAGGTTGAACCAGTGCTGAGAAAGACCCAGAGAGAAGGTCATTTCAAGGTCACCCCAACAAACAGCTGGCTGTACCAGCTCTGGAATGATATGCAGCTCTGGTGACCAGGAATTATAGGAGCCTTATAGCTCATGTGGCAGATGGGAAAGAAGAGAAAGGGATATCCCGGGAGAGGAGAAAAAGTGGAGGAGAAGGCAGAGCCATGTGAACGGCCATGCTGGCCTGGCGGAGGGGAGGGCGATATGCCACGCTGAGGTCCTTTGAGCCCAGAGAAAATGCGTGTCTTTATCTTTGTACAATTTATGGTCCAGCTGGGCTCTTTCGTGAGGCTGGGGCTGTTCTGGCACTGCCAGAAGAGTCACTCTTGGGGTGAGACACTGGAGCTTTGGGGCCCTGCCAGGAGCATAATGTAGCCATGGTTATGGGAGGGAAGTTCCCAACTGGGGGAGGCTGGCACAGCCCAGAGGTTTAAGGGGCACAACTCTGTGATGTTCCCAGAGCAATCCAGTGACCTGAGGTTGTATGTGTTAGGGCCGTGGATTGTATCATTTCCTTCCCCACTGGTTCTGACAGATCCTGTTCTTGACTCACTCACTCATTCATTCATTCATTCATTCAATAGAGATTCAACAAACAATAACGTAGCAAGCTAGATAGTTGTTGTAATTGCAGGTAAGATATAACATGGCCTTCTGCAAGAGAGATCAATATACCAGGTAAATTTGAGCTTCTTGCCCTTAAGAAATAAGCAAGAACAAAGTGTTAATGTTTAATACATGTATAACAAGCACTCATGGATGTGCAAATTATTATAGTTCCCCATTACCCAGATCATTTCTTGGAGTTATTCACTTCCTGAGATTAATGATGATTTTTGGAGTGTTGATTTAACCCAGAAGTTTGTTAACCGATGCTGTGTAGTTGTGTGTACTTTGGAGGTTCTAATATTAGCCAGTCAAAGTAGTCAGTCTTAATGTGTTAAGAGTCTGGACTTTAATGCCTATATTTTATTGGTTTATTAAACACTCATTAATGGGATTTCCCACTTTCCCGCCTACACCCATCCCCAAAAGGAACTATTTTAAAGATGTAAGATGTAGGCATGTGTATGTATGCATTCATTCATTCATTCATTTATTCATTTCACTGACATCTACAGATTGCTCACACCTATTCTGTTGGGGTAAGTATTTATTATCTGCAAATTCCCAGTGAAGAAGCTGAGGTCAGATGCTCCAGAGGGCACAGTTGATCCATGACAGTTCTCATGTCTCTTACTCGGGGAGGGGTTCTCCCAGCTAAGACACGTATTGCTGCGGGGTTAGACAGAGGATGCCTTGGAGATATTATTATCCCTCAGTTCCACTGAGAAGCAAGACCTTCTCAACTCATCTCTTCCTTGACACATAATTAAACTTCAAGACAGAGAAGTGACATGGCAACACTTCGAGGACAGAAGTAGAAATGGATGTTTTGATGAACAGCTGTTGGGAATCTGCATCAAACCAGTCATGTAGATAATCGAACAACTTAAAGAAGAAAAGGGAGAGGGGACAGCTAAAGACTGCCACTGAGAGGCAGCGGAGGGATCTGCACGCTGGCCTTCAGTGGAGAGGGCCGCTGTTGGCTATCTCTGGGTACAGAGGGTGGGTGAGGCACATCCGGATGCTCCGGATGCTTGCTTCACAGTGGCCGAGACGCTAGGGTAGCCCTTCTTTGCACTGGTTCCCTCTTGCCTCCAGGGAGCTCATAGTTCTTCTGAAATTTTTGTCCTGTGAAAAGGGAAGACCCATCCTTCAATAGTCCTTTGTCACATGCAGAAAATGAAAATATCTGGGGGGTATGCTGAGTCTGCATGCAGTGACAGACAGCTGCCTCCCCAAGGACTAAGAGGGGGTGTGGAATCCATGTCTTGACACACCTGTGGCCCATTCATGACATCCCTTCTGTGCTGTGGACATAGCTGGGATGTGCTCATTTAAGGTAACTTGTCGCTCCTGTGAAAGGACAGGTGCTTTCAAGAAAGCGTTCTCTTGCCTGCAGGCGACAATTGCACTTGCATCATCCTGATAACACACAGTATTAGGTCGGGCGCAGTGGCTCATGCCTACAGTCCCAGCTCTTTGGGAGGCTGAGGTGGGAGGATCGCTTGAGCATAGGAGTTCGAGATCAACCTGGGCGACATAGCGAGACCCCTGTCTACAAAAAATTTTTTAAAAAGTTAGCCAGGCATGGTGGCTCGTGTCTGTAGTCCCAGCTACTCAGGAGACTGAAGTGGGAGGATCAATCGAGCCCAGGAGTTCAAGGCTGTAACAAGCTATGATGGACAGAGTAAGACCCTGTCTAAAGAAAGACACAGTATTCAGGTTGGCTTGAGTGTGAGGGTTATGCCTGAGAGTGAATGTGGGTGTCAACGGTGTATCTAAACCCAGTGTTTGTTATCAGAGAGGTAGCACCTGTTTGTGCACTTAACCTTTTAGCATCGTGTGTTCTGAGGCAAGCCATGTCTTACTCTCTTCTGAGCCTCAGTTTCCCATTTGTTCCTCTTACCAGTGGCTCTGTAAGCCTGAGGACTCTGGAAGGATGGTTCTTCCCTCTTCAAAGGACAAACATTTCAGAAGGCTTCCTGAAAGGACAGTGCAATACTGATTATGAAATGGTCCATTTAAAAAGGATCTTCCAGACAGAAAGTAGAATAATGGTTGCCATGGGTTAGGGGGAGGGGGAGTGGCGAATAGTCGTTTAATAGGTGTAGAGTTTCAGTAATGCAAGATGAAAGGAGTTCTGTGGATGGACGGTGGTGATCGTTGCACAACAATACAATGTACTTAATGCCACTGAACTTTACACTTAAAAATGATTTATATGGTAAATGTTATGTTATGAATATTTTACCACAATTAAAAATTACTAAAAGAAGACTTTCCATTGAAAAATTTTCCCCTATCTAATCTTTATCACTTCAAAGTAGCTTCCCTTCTTCCTTTTGTAGTGTCTTTTCCTAACCTTAAGAAAAAAATCTAATTCTGTTGACTTAATCCTCAATACCAGAACTTCACTGGTCTCCTTACTTTTCCCAGGGCTTGGACTTTGACAAGGGCTTCTGCCAGATCCCAGCATCCCCCAGTTCTCTCATAAACATCTTCTGAGGGAAAACACGTACCTGTCCAGGGGGTCCAGGCAGCTGCCTTCTCCTTCAGCCAGCTTGCAAAGGTCAGAGGTCAGCTGCACTCCAGCCCTCTTGCCTGTCCCCAGGAACGCCCCCTGCCCCCCAGGTAGAGAAACAGACAGAACTCTTGCTTTGGGTTGTGCTTTCAAGTTTATTAAAACACACACTTGTCTACAACATGATATTTTAAAGCTTAAATTATAAAGACAGCAACAACAATCACAGAAGCTTCTTATTTTACAGCCGAGATGACTCTGTTTGGAACTCATTATATTCACAGAACCTTTATTAGACGAAGAATATTACCATGGCTTGAGAATTCTCTTGTTATCAGCATTGTTATTCATATTCTTATCTGGTGTTATTATTTTTATCTAGTTGCCTTTTTCTTTAGTTTCAGTAATGTCTTAAAAGCTGTATTTTATTTATAATCATAAATTCCCTAACTACAGGAATGATTTTTCTGATGTTATAAGGAGAAGGAATGGTAAAAGACAGAATCAGACTAGACGATCTCAAAGCCACATGGCTGCCCAGGGAAAATCCACGATGGATCAGTTTAAACGTGTCACTCCTGCCTGGCCTGATGTCCATGCTTAGGCCACTAAGATCCATTTTAAATGGTTAAAAATGGGGCAATGGTGTCACACAGATGTATGTTTTAAGCCCATTTCAATGAAGTATTACAATATACTTAGTCAATAACTTGAATGAATTTGCCATAGTTACTATCTATATCTTATTTTCCTTATTAGATAGCAATAGCACCCACTATATACATACAAATGAAACGTATGAGTGTACACTTACGTTATCTGGCACCCCATACATACTCAACAAATGTTAGCTATTGTTGTCTCATCTTTCTCAGGGCACTTAAAATCTAGAGAAAGAACTAAACGCTGAAATGCCCAGAACTATGCTGTAAGAAAGAGGGTAAGGGCTGGGATGAGGATGAAACAAAATGTGAGGACTGCCCCGGCAGGGAGGTGGGCTGGGCCCAAGCTTCTGCCTTTATCAGCCCAGGCCCAGAATCGAGAAGTTGTAAGTGTGTTGATGGAGCAGAATCAGGTCTGGCTGGAGCACTGGTCCGTGCAGGGAGGCAGGCTATGAGGCTCGACCGACACGTTGATGGAGGCCATTCTGGGAAGGGCTTGGATGCCATGCTAAGGGAGTTAGATTTTGCTATATATTAACAATCCTAAAACACACATTTTTCCTCACAATCTAGCATTTCTGAAACTGAATGCTTCTTACAATCCATGCATTGTCATAGTTAATTGTCAGCATTTTTTTCTTTCTTAGTAGTACATAAAATTATAGAGTACCATACAATTGGTGCCTTAGATTAAATGAAATATAGTGTGCTAAAGGCTGCAAGACCCAAGGACTGGAGAAGGCTTCATGTTGCTATTGTTTCCTTGGCATTCCGGGAACTTGTTCAGTGCAAGTAAATAAATGCTCCGTTGTCTTCAGCTGTAAACTCGGTTCTGATAGAGGATGTGAGTCTCCCTAACTTAACAGTCATTGTCTCCGTGGCGGGGCCCTGGCTAGGGTTGAGTCCTCACCCTCAGGCCCCTTGAAATGTTCCACTGCTTCCTCCAAGACTGGTTCTCGCTGTCTGCGTGTAGCTGCTGTGGGTTCCACACAATGAGTTGAGAACCTAGGCAGAAAACTGGACTTGAGGGAGGACGCTGCAGAGAGATCTTTTACTGTTTTCAATTTCCCGATTCTCTTGTGTTCTCTTCCATCTCCCTTTCCCATCTCTTCTGTCCCCTCCGCGGGACACCCTCCTATATGCCCCTCTTTTCTGCTTTTCTCTCCGTGAGCAAAGCTGTCCTTGGGGTACACTAAACCCGTACTGTCTGCTGTGGGGACAGGGATGGGGAGGCAGAGGTGCAGGAGAACCTGGATGTTCCCCTAGCTGATGCTCAGAAATACCTGGGTCCTCTACATCCGGGTGACACGGAAGCCCCACCCTCCTTGGTGGATGGGGGCTGGTTGCCTAGCAACAGTGCCCTCTGCTCTTTCCACATGGCCTCTTCAGCATCTTTATCTTGTTTCCCTTCAGACCAGTCCATGAAGTTGATTTCTATTCAGTTTTAAACTTGAATAAATAATATAGTGAAGAGGGTTGGGAGAAGTGTTTAGGATGGTTTTTCCTTGGACCCTCAAGCCTTTAAGTTCAACTGGGCTATGAAGGACTCGGGGTACAATCCACTGAGTTCTCGGTCTCAGCTGTGCCCCGGACGCATGTGGGACTGGTCAGAAGCAGAGCGTGAACGAGACCCAGAGAGGGAAGGAAGCCTGTGGGGCCCGCACCTCCAACACTTCCATTTCCCTGCTGTGGCCAGGCAGGGAAGCCGAGCGAATATTTTCAGTCTTGATCTATACTATTTATCTTAAATGATGTGTGTGTATATTACAGTGTCTTTGCTTTAAAAGCAAAGGTCTCCATTATTTGGTTCAGCTTCTGTGCTAGGTCCTTTTAGATAAGAACCATTGGAGGTGCTTTGTCATACTTTCAAAGAAGCTTCCAGTTAAAGTCCAGTCTTCTGTAATCTAGTCACAGTAAGTCCTGGCTGCAAGAATAGTAGGTCATTCAGCATCTAAACCAAGTGTTGAGGGGGGTGGGCTTGAGTATTCCATCCTAAGGTGAAAAGATGGAAGACTCAGGTCTAAACATTTACAATTGTTGTTGGGGGGTGGTGAGAGAAGAGATTATGTTAAGGTTTATTTTTTATATGTGAGAAAATACATTCATAATTGCTACTCTTCACAAAATAGGAACACTTTTTCCTTTTATATTGATGCCTTGCTTATGATGTGTACACAGTAAATATTTGTGAAGGGGAGAACGGAAGGAATCTCTAGTTCAATGGTTTTATTAAAACAAATCTTTTCATGTGATAAAATATGGAATATATAACTTAGAACTGGTATTAAATTTAAGTCGAAAGATTTATTTCCTGCAATAAACTTTCACGTGGTCTTTGCTGGCATGTATGGTAGGAAACATTAGATTGGTGATTGGGCAATACAGGTCAAGTCATTTCTGGCATCAGAATTTTCACTTACAAAGTGTGGGCCGGGTAGAAGATCGCTCCTGTTTAGGCCAACGCTAACATTCTGTGACTCCAGTTGTAAATCATTTTCTTTCATCAGGTCTCAGTTTGTCTGGTCTGTAAAATGGCAAGAATGCCACTTACCCTCTATTTACTAGCTGAATAATTGTCTGAGCCAGGATAGAGACCGTGCGGGAGGCTTCTCTTTCCTGGGCTTCTCGACATTCTGGAAGCTGTGTCTCATCCTGGAAGGGTCGGTGGGCTTCCATTCTCCCTGTCAGCCGTGACAGCTCCCTGAGAGGAACTGGCATGGAAGACAGTGATGAGTGGTCTAGGTCATCCTCTTGGCTGAGACGTGAGCCATCCTTCCTCCCTGTTGTGGCATGTGGACAGCCCAATGTCCAAGTGTCTCTTTAGGAAGCTGCTGGAGCCCAGAAATTTGTCTTCTTAAGGAAGAAAAGGACTGTTTTCCTGTTCAGAGGATGGGAGCTAGGTGCCTGATGAGGGGAGCAGTGTTTGGGACCATCAGTTTCCACAGCTATTATTTGAGGGCAGGTCCCACATCTTGTTCAGTGTTGTGGCCTTAGAGCCAGACCACCTTCCACCCCCTGCTATTTACAATGTGGTCTCTACATAATCATTTATTGAATGTTGAGCACTGTGATTCTCTTACAAGACATTCCAGGGTTGTGTAGTAGGAGATCTGCCTGGCTATAGAACATCCTCATATGATTTGGAGGGTGAGAATGTTAATCACTGTGTAAATATCTGAGTAATTACTGCACTGGCAGCATTCTAAAGACAATTTGTCCTGAAAGTGTGGAGCAACTCATTCTTACCGACACTACCAGACTTAATAGTTGGCTGGCTTTGACAACATCAGAGGTATTCTTTCTGTGTGTGCTTGTTTTCCACAAAAGCAAGATTGGCATTTGCTTTTCATCAGTGGGTTTCAAAACATCTTGGAGTCACAGGGTTTGGAGGGGGTCTCACTGACCCACGAAAGTGTCACTGTCTCATTTAGAGGCCGAGAGGAATTCGTGTCTGTTCACAGCTCCTGTGCGCATGGCAGAACTGTCATGGACCCAGCCCTTCTGACTCCTGATCTAGTGCTCTGTACAAAGCACACAGCAGCCTTCCATCCTGCAGTCCTTTCAGGAACTGGAAATTGTAAGAGCACACACTCACCGCAGTGTGCAGCTGGGAACGTGAGATTCAGAGAGGGTGAAAGTTGTAGTGAATTTCAGAGAAGACTTTGCCCAATTTGAGAAGACCTTGCCCAGTTAAATAACAGGTTTCTACAACATATACATGGAGAGTGTGCTGAACACCTGCTTTCCCTCACCTCAAGAGGAAATGGAATTAAATTGCACCAGGAAAGACTGAGGGCAGGCAGTCAGAAGAACCTCCCTGCTCTGAGGGCTGGGCAGTTATGGGCTGGGCAAAGGCAAATCCTGTCAGCCTGAGACTTGCTCAGCTGTTGGGAGTGGTTTTCTGTTCTCCCACAGCAGTTTCCTCCCTAAGTGCAAGAGAAGGGCCGTTTGTGAGCAAGACGTGATTTACCCAGCCTAGAAATAAGAAGAGAATCTCATACCCCCTCCAGTTCGTTGTTCCTGCCTTGTTTTTTTTTTTTTTTTTGAACATTAGTTGGTTGTATCATTTTGGATAAAGCCAAGCCTGCCAAAAACATTGAAGCTACCTTGGCTGTCTTTTCTTAGCAGTAGGTCAGGAAGAGAATGTTCTAACATTTAACATCCAGGTTTTAAACATTGTGACTCAGAAATGGGCTTAAATTGCCACAATGGAGGTGTAGTTGATTGCAGAATTCCAGGAGGTCGTTACTGGTGGCATTTATATGAAAGAGAATAAAACACATCCTTCTCCATAGGACTGCCCATGTACACACCTGTGTGAAGCAAGTATGAGAGTGTGTAACATAGGCAAATGTGTACTGTTTCAGACATCTATTTCTGTACATGCATCTGAGTATTCGTGTGTGCAGTTTTATGTGCTTCCACGCCAGGGGACATGTTTGGACCCATGAAGTGTGTAGGAACACGCACATGCGTGTGACCATTGCCCAGTTTTATTTACACATCACCCATTGCTGCACGTATGTACAGGTATCTGCAGCACATTTGCAAATGTCCATTCGGGTTTTGCTCATGCTATCCTTCCTGCCTTTATGGGGGATAAATTGTTAAATGTTGGCAATGCAATAAAGAGAAACTGATTTCAATGGAATGTTCCATTGCCCTGCAGACACATTGCCACCGCTTTTATGCGGCACATTACACCATGGTGAAATTTAGTTAATTTTATGGTTCGTTATTACAACAGCAGAGTGGATTGAGAGGCGCAGCTTTTGTTGGCTCCAAGTTCCAGATTTCCTGGGTGTGATGGGAGTGAGTAAGAGCAGGAAGCCAGCAGTGGTAGGAAACGAAGTCCACACGGAAGCAACGTGGCTGTTCGAATTGGCTTCTAACTTTTTAACTATAGGAATTAATTAGTCAGCAGAGGCTTGGCTGCTGCCTTCATGAAGTGTATATTTTGGTCAGGGAAACGAGAGGAACATTCACAGAACAATGAGAGAGCAACCAGATTCTCAGCTGTTTTTGCTGAAAAGCGACATGTTTTGGTGAAGAGAGCTTTGCAGTCTGAGTGTTCAAATCCTGGCTTTGCCAGTGATTAGTGCCTTTATCTGTGACCTTAATTTGTTCATCTGGAGAATGGGGGGTGGTCCCGGCCACCCTCTGAGGTTTCTGGGAGGCAAGAACCTGGCACATAGTAGGTGCTTAGTCAGTGCTCCTTTGTTGTCTCCCTTTTTGCCTAGGAAACCTCTTCTAGTCCAGAATGTTGCTGGAGGTGAGAGAACCAGAGCTGCTGGGTTCTGGGAGCAGGCTGAGTACCAAATGGGAAGAGGTTACGGGTGCACAGGTGCCGGTGGCCATAATTCCTGAACCCCCAAATCAGGACGTACAATATGAGAGCTTTGGAAAGACTCTTCTGGAAAACCCAGGACAAAAATATGTGCTGCGTGGATCCAATGCTCACCACCTTGACACTGAATATGACTAAACCCCAGTAGCTCATTGGGAGTTATGCCATCCGTCACTCTGAATGAAGCAAAGCTATTAACATTCTTATTTATACTACTAATGAAGCTAATTAAATCTTCAATCCAGAAACAGAGTTGGTGTGGACTAGAATACTTAGAGAGCAGAAGCTATTTCCCCAAGAACATGGCTCTCCTTGTTATTCTTCTCAGCTGGGTCCTTGGATCCCACCATCAATGGTAGGGCAGGCAGATGACAAAGAATATGTCAACCCCACTCTCATCCCTCCAAGGTCTGGCAACTCATTCCCCGGGCTGGGGGCTGTTTATCTCTCTATTGGTGCTTCCTTCATTCTCAGCAGACAGCAGCACAGCCACTCTGTTGGTCTTGCCAAATGGCACGTGCTGGCTGGGGCAGACCACCAGCAGGCGCCACTTCCCTCCTAGAAGAGGAAAAATGTGTTGAGAGAAGGTGGCAAAGCAGACAGATTACAGGTGCTTGAGTCAACGCTCTTCCTTCACTGATTCCAGCTCTCGTCTTTGGAAACTTGTTTTCTGGAAGTCTCTTTGCCCTCTGTCTTAGAGCTCAGAGAGCATTGAAATGGCCTAGGAAACCATGAATTCGTGTTTGCTGATGGTTTGAATCAGAGAAGAACAATGATATCTTTGTTTCCTGAGTTGAAATGCACCATTTCATGGATAATGTCAGAACTCATCAATTTAATATAGAATGACCTTGAGCTCTAAAGCTAAAAAAAAAAAAAGTTTCTATTTTGGCCCAGGGAGCCCAAGAATGAAAGTACTTAAAAACCACCAAACGAGGCTGACTCATTGAAGGAGAATTAACTCTTGTGATTTGGGGCACTGGGGAGAGGAGGGTAGGAATTTTAGGAGTGAACAACCCCTGGTGGAGAACACAGGCCTCTGAGTCACAGTGTCATAGAATAGTGAGATTTAGCAATCACTAAGCCAACCCCTTATTATAGGGAAGGGACACTGTTGATTCAGTGCCCTCCCTCCCTCCATACTCATAATATTCATAGTGTTCATCATCCCCCTAGTCCTGACTTCTGCAATAGCTCATGGGCACCCTGGAGGTTGCTGCATGGAACTGCTCAGCTTTGAAGCCTGTGCTTATGGAACAAGGTATTGTCAGTCACTGAACAATAGATTTGGGGGATATACTTTTTACAAGGGCAACGAACTGTTAAAAGGCTAAAAAGCAACAAGTTTGTCATTACAATACTATTATGCCGAATATAAACATTTTTTAAAAATTATTTGGAAGCAGTAAGTATTTTCACAGTACGTAGAGTGATCATCCCTAACGTTAACCTATCAATGCAGATTGCAGACATTCTGGGTATTAGAAAGATCTGGTAAATAGAACAACAAAAACAGCTTACAATCCTGCATTTTTCATTAAAGTGTTTTGTAATCTTATCTGAACATTAGACCCTGTAGAGCACCCTACTGTTAGAGCGCCATTCAGTACTAGTGTTCCAGGCACTGGCAGGGGGTGCCTGAGGGTGGTCTCAAGAACTAGCAGGAAAAGCGTTTCTCCTCTACCAACCATCTACGCATAAGTGGGAGAAGGGCTTTAGGGGGTCCCTCCATTCCCTCTTTTTGTTTACCCCACAAAATCCAGTCCTGATGCTCATCCTAATACCACGTTCGGGGCCCTGAATTTTGACTTACTCATTGTTTGCAATCAGGCCACAGAATCAGAGGTGTCTTTTTCTAGAATAAGCAAAACATCTCATAAAGCCCCAGGGGACAATTCTTAGCAAAAGGTCTACCTCTGTTTGAATATAATCATGAGACTTTCTCTGTACAAAAATATAGCCATTTTCCCCTCCCTGTGACTATAGTGTTTTGCAGTGGGTCACAGAATTCCAGTAAGGAGATAATATGGAGTATAAAAAAAAAAGTTGCAGATGTTATAAAATCATCACAATTATTAAATGCATTTGATGAGCATAACAAGAATAGCCAAATATGTGTACAAAACACTGCTTTGTTCAAAGAACCTAACAAACACGGAGAATTAGGTCTTACAGGACCCTGGAGAGGGAGGTAAGTTCTCTGCATAGAAAGAAGAGAGAGAAAAATCAGAGGGGCTGTCGGCTGTGATGTGTCCTGCACTGTGCCAGCGGCAGGCCTCCCACAGTGCTGCTGGCAGCGTTTTGCAAGAGGAGGCCATGACAAAGTCTTAGACAGGACCCTGGGAAGTGGGGCCCGCCATTGATTCTCCCGCTGAGGGGAAGATGCCTCTTCCTCGGGACTTCTTCCCAGATCCACCTGACAATACCTTGACTTCCATTTTTTGGCAGCCCGCCACTCAGGGAGAGGCACCCTCCACACCCTGACACCTCCTTGAAGGCACCCCACAGTGGCCACGTCTCTCCGGCAGCTGAGGATCAGACACAATTAGGCAGCCACTGCTGCTCCCCGACACTCCTGCTCCTCCTGGGGCTGCTACCGCAGAAGCCGGCCAGGAATGGGGGTGGGGAGGCCCAGATGCCTCTCCTTTGCATCTCTCCTGGTGCTCGGGTTACCCCACGGGTGCTTGGTGCTTGTTGCTACCTTCCCACCACCCGCTTCCCTCTTCTTCCTCCTTGCTGAAGGTCTGGGGAGTTCCTGCTCAGGGCTGGGAGCAGGTGCAGCGCAGCGAGGAGCTGGGGAGAGCCCATTATCACTCCACACCCACATGGACAAATTGGCATCAGGCGGGGATCCGCTAACAAGTCTAGATTCTGGAGACCCCTTTCCATGAACCCCCACCAGCCACGCCTGGGGAAGGCGGCTGCAGGGCAACAAGTCGACAGGAGAAGTCAGAGGTCTGCCGTCTGATTTCTAGCCACAACATTGGAAACCAGAATGTCCTTTTGAGATCCTCTCATTCAATGACTTTTAAATTGTGAAGTGAGAGCCATTAATGTATTATGAAAGCAGTTTAGAAGGTTGTAACCAGCATTTTATTTAAAGAAAGAGAGGGAGAGAGAGAAGGGAAAATATCAGGATGCATGTCACATATAAGTGGAACTTTTACCTCCGCAGAAGCATGGATGTCCTGGGTGGCAATGTACTTGTGACTGTAAGTC